>CAWUFW010020556.1:0-147786 GCA_963921515.1 Calotriton arnoldi | reverse complement strand
TGCTGCTGGTATTGAAAGTGATTGTTTCAGTCTGCATGTCAGAATTTTCTAATGAAATAGAAGAGGATTTGAGATCTCACTTAAAACATGCCCTAATTTTTCTTTCTGCAGCACTAACCATAATTTCTATTTCAAAAAGAACCCCTCATTTTGTTCCTTTTTAAATTAAATGTTTTAAGTGTTACTGGTTTATTCCAATCAAGATGGCTTCAGGTGTGCCATACTTTTGTCATAAGTAAGGCTGTTAGCGCTCTAGTTGTTCTTTAGAACACTCTGGGAAGCTGCAGTAGAACACAAAGGCATCAACTGGCAGGCTGCTCCTGTTGAAATATAACAGGAAGATATTTGAGATCACACTTGAAATATGTCCTAATTTTTCTTTCTACAGCACTAACCATAATTTCTATGACAAAATGAACCCCATCATTTTGTTCCTTTTAAATTAAATGTTTTAAGTGTTACCAGTTTATTCCAATCAAGATGGCTTCAGGTGTGCCATACTTTTGTCATAAGTAAGGCTGTTAGCGCTCTAGTTGTTCTTTAGAACACTCTGGGAAGCTGCAGTAGAACACAAAGGCATCAACTGGCAGGCTGCTCCTGTTGAAATATAACAGGAAGATATTTGAGATCACACTTGAAACATGTCCTAATTTTTCTTTCTACAGCACTAACCATAATTTCTATGACAAAATGAACCCCATCATTTTGTTCCTTTTTAAATTAAATTGTTTAAGTGTTACCAGTTTATTCCAATCAAGATGGCTTCAGGTGTGCCATACTTTTGTCATAAGTAAGGCTGTTAGCACTCTAGTTGTTCTTTAGAACACTCTGGGAAGCTGCAGTAGAACACAAAGGAATCAACTGACAGTCTCTGCCCTTGTTGGATGTACATGTTTTACTGAGAATGTCAGACTTCATTCTCACATGAGTGAGAAAGATAATGTGAATTTACAGAAAATATGCTCTCATTTTAGCTTCTGGAGCACCTTCCAAACCTCCATGGGACAAGCATGAGAAAATAGTGTTCTCTCAAACATGATTCATGATATCCCAGCAGAAGGTTTTTCACATGGTAAAATCACCTTAGAATACACCACAATTCCTAAAATTAGTATGGTACCATCAACAAATAAATTCTAATGTAACTAAAGCCTGTTATCACCCTTTATAGTTCTCCTTTTGGTGACCCTCAAAATCTTCTATTCACTACAATGCATTTCAATGAGGTACTATCATTTATATTGGTCCCAAGATGGCTGCCAGCAATTCCAGGATGAAGTGCTGACAGCCAATCAGATCTCACGATGACATGTGTGGTTAGGCTCCGCCCAGATATATATGTGACTTTACTTTTGATTTTCTCAGGAACTACTGAACGGATTTACACCATTTAAGCAAAAGGCACGACACTGAACCAAGGGCTACCTCTTTGCCAAATTTGGTGTAATTCCGTTCAGCAGTTCGGGCTGTAGCTGCGACTAAAGGTTCCTATGGAAAAATGAATGGGAAAACGCGTTTTGGGACCCCCTTTTTCTCGGCCCCCGCTTCACGTATCGCCCGAGACTTTCAGGATAGGAGCGGACCGGAGCGCCCCAACAAGTTGGAACTTTCGCGAAGATTCGTCAACCGGCGCCAACGTTATTTCAAATAGAATGTCGCGGATTTCCTATGGATAATAGGTTTTAACTATAACTATCTACTGGCGACCGCCAGTAGATAATATATATATATATATATATATATATTATCTACTGGCGGTCGCCAGTAGATAGTTATAGTTACAACCTATTATCCATAGGAAATCCGCGACATTCTATTTGAAATAACTCTCTTGCCGGTTGACGTATCTTCGCAAAATTTTCAAACTTTGTGGGGCGCTCCGGTCCGCTCCTACCCTGAAAGTTTCGGGGATTCAGTCAAGCGGGGCCGAGAAAAAAGGGGGTCCCAAAACGTGTTTTCCCCATGCAATTTTCCATAGGAAACTTTAGACACGGCTACAGCCCGAACTGCTGAACGGAATTACACCAAATTTGGCAAAGAGGTAGTTCTTGGTTCAGAAAGAACCCTTTTGTTAAATGGTGTAAATCCGTTCAGTAGTTGCTGAGAAAATCAAAAGTAAAAGATAGATATATCTATGGCCGCGTCGGATTCGCGCACCCTCCCGATCACGAGCTGCATGCTAGTTGGCTGTCAACACTCCAAATCAGGAAGTGTTGGCAGCCATTTTGTCCCTCGGTAGAACCGAGGGACAGAAACAAGTGCGCAAAGCGCACAAAGGGGGCAGGGTAGAAACACCCTGACCCCTAGGTCTGCTCAGGGGTCCCACAAGGACCCCTGGGCAAACATTTTTTTAAAAATCGGCAGGATGCGCTCAGGGTGCGCGAATCCTGCCGAAAAAAAAAAAGAAGCGCGGTCTCCCGCGCTCGATGCATTGGCCCCGGGTGGGCCAAGTCCCGGGGGCATGCTGGGGGGGTTAATTTTATGTGTGGGGGCCTCTAAGGGCCCCCAAGCCCGGGGACCACCACCCCCGGGGCTTTATGTATAATGGTGCGGGAGGGCTCTGAGCCCTCCCGCAGCCCCGGGACCGCCACCTCCCGGGGCTTCTTTTTATTTTTGAAAAACCTGTGTGGGGGGCTCCAGCCCCACATGCCCCGGGGACCACCACCTCCCCGGGGCACTAAGAAAAATTACAATGGGGGTCCATTTTGGACCCCAAGCCCCGAGGACCACCACCTCCCCGGGGCTTTCAAAATGTAAGGAGGGGGCCGCGCGGCCCCCTCCTGGAGCCTGTGGTGGCCCTGGGGACCGCCACCCCCAGGGCCAGCTCCTGCAGTGTCCCGGGGTGCCTACCCCCGGGACACTGCTGTTTGCAATGACAGGACGGGAGCCTCGCGGCTCCTGTCCTGTCATTACAAACTGCTTTGGATATTGGAAGAGAGAGCAGGAAACCTGCTCTCTCTTCCAATATCCAAAGCTGATTGCTTTCCACATGGGGAGCAGCATGTTAGCTGCTCCCCATGTGTAAAGCAATGCCGGCTCCCGTAGGACACGGGGAGCCGGCGGGACTGTGGGGGTTTGGGGACCCCCACAGTCCCCAACGAGAGGCCAGGCCCCGGGGATGGGGTCCCTGGGGCCATAAGTGGCCACGGAGGGGCCACGCAGCCCCCTCCCCAAAGGTAAAAAAAAGTAAAAAAAAAAAAAAAGTGCAAGGCCGGCCCCGGGGGATGGGGTCCCCGGGGCCTTAAATGGCCTGAGGAGGGGGGCCACGCAGCCCCCTCCAAATACAAAAAAAGAGGCCATGCCCCGGGGGATGGGGTCCCCGGGGCCAATACAGGCCCAGGAAGGGGGCCACGCGGCCCCCTTCCCGTTTTTTTTTTATTTTAATTTTAAAAAAGGGGTAAGGCCCTGGGGGATGGGGTCCCCAGGGCCTAAAAATAGGAAAAGGAAGGGGGCCACACAGCCCCCTTCAGGGAAAAAAAAAAAAAAAACGATCGGGCCCGCAGGCCCCGCCCCTTCCTTCACCACTCTGCAAACGCGCCCCTGGCGCGTTTGCAGAGGGAACGATTCCCCTTGAATACTGGGGGTCCCTGGGGCCAACTAGCCCACCAGGAACCTCCAGTATGCGCCAGGGGCTGCCTTGCAGAGAGGTGTACAGAGGCCACGCCCCTTTTACACCTCTCTGCAACGCAGCTCTGTGGCGCTTTTGGAGGTATATGGTGGGCTAGTTGCACCCCAGGGACCCTCAGGATTCAAGGGGAGATAATCCCCCGACTTAAAACGCGCCACGGGGCGCGTTTGCACAGTGGTGAAGGGAGGGGGCGGGGCTTCAGGTGACATGTGTGCAAACAGGCCCCGTGGCGCGTTTTAAGATGGGGAATTAAATCCCCTTCAATCCTGAGGGTCCCTGGGGGCCAACTAGCCCAACAGGTACGTCCAGAAAGCGCCACAGAGCTGCGTTGCAGAGAGGTGTAAAAGGGGTGTGGCCTCTGTACATGTCTCTGCAACGCAGCCCCCTGGCGCATACTGGAGGTTCCTGGTGGGCTAGTTGGCCCGTAGGGACCCTCATGATTCAAGGGGACTTAATCCCCCAACTTAAAACGCGCCACGGGGAGCGTTTGCACAGATGTCACCTCAGGCCCCGCCCCCTCCCTTCACCATTGTGCAAATATTCCTCTAAAATCAGCTGAAATACGAATTCTGATTTACTCACCTGTTATCAGGAGAGACCTCAGTGCTGCATCTTTCAGCTCAGTACTAATCCTGAAAAGTAATTTTAACTGTACTTACCAGTAACTTGAATTTCCTTCCATAGGATATCATTGCCTGCTTTTTGCTGAAAAAGTTTCTAAGTGTTGATTTTTGAAACATACAAATATTCCTCTAAAATCAGCCGAAATACGAATTCCGATTTACTCACCTGTTATCAGGAGAGACCTCAGTGCTGTATCTTTCAGCCCAGTACTGGTCCTGAAAAGTAATTTTAACCGTACTTACCAGTAACTTGAATTTCCTTCCATAGGCTAACATTGACTGGTTTCACTTGGAAATTCTTCTAAGTGTGGAGTTTTGGAACTTTAAAATATTCCTCTAAAATCAGCCGAAATACGAATTCCGATTTACTCACCTGTTATCAGGAGAGACCTCAGTGCTGTATCTTTCAGCCCAGTACTGGTCCTGAAAAGTAATTTTAACCGTACTTACCAGTAACTTGAATTTCCTTCCATAGGCTAACATTGACTGGTTTCACTTGGAAATTCTTCTAAGTGTGGAGTTTTGGAACTTTAAAATATTCCTCTAAAATCAGCCGAAATACGAATTCCGATTTACTCACCTGTTATCAGGAGAGACCTCAGTGCTGCATCTTTCAGCCCAGTACTGATCCTCAAAAGTAATTTTAACCGTACTTACCAGTAACTTGAATTTCCTTCCATAGGATATAATTGCCTGCTTTTTGCTGAAAAAGTTTCTAAGTGTTGATTTTTGAAACATACAAATATTCCTCTAAAATCAGCCGAAATACGAATTCCGATTTACTCACCTGTTATCAGGAGAGACCTCAGTGCTGTATCTTTCAGCCCAGTACTGGTCCTGAAAAGTAATTTTAACCGTACTTACCAGTAACTTGAATTTCCTTCCATAGGCTAACATTGACTGGTTTCACTTGGAAATTCTTCTAAGTGTGGAGTTTTGGAACTTTAAAATATTCCTCTAAAATCAGCCGAAATACGAATTTCGATTTACTCACCTGTTATCAGGAGAGACCTCAGTGCTGCATCTTTCAGCCCAGTACTGGTCCTGAAAAGTAATTTTAACCGTACTTACCAGTAACTTTTACTCAACTGTTTACAGGAGATGTACCAGGACTGAATCTAGGATCCAGTCCTGTGGTTAGAAAAGTAATCCATAAAGTAACTAATTGCATTTAACTAGAAATTCACATTGAGCTGAATGTTGCATTGTGTTTGAAAATGTGGTGCCCATTGCAACAACTGTAACTACTGTACTTAAAAGTCTATTGCCTATGTGCAAAGTATTTAAACTAAAGTAATTCATTCTGAGAAAGTATTTTTTGTAATGTAATGTATAATGTAATTACAATGTAATTTAAAAAATAAAATATGTAAAAAAAAAATTCTAAAAATGTAATAAATCAGTATGAAAAAAATTAATATAACAATTAATACATTTAAAAATTGTCATTTACAAAACCTTTGAAATTCACTGAAAAAACCGTAGGTTTCAGACATGTTATAGTTAGGAATTAGCATTTAAAAAACCTTTGAAATTCTCTGAAAAAACCATAGGTTTCAGATAAGTTATAGTTAGAAATTAGCATTTAAAAAACCTTTGAAATTCACTGAAAAAACCATAGGTTTTAGGGACAGTTATAGTTAGTTGGACATTGCACTCGTACAAAACCCGTGAAATTCCCCCGTTATAGTTAGTTCAGCTAACTATAACTCGCGCCCGTAATGCACTGCTGATGACGTCACATATTACATCACTCATGACATGGTCAGTGACATCACTGATGACATCACTGATGACATCTCAAATGACATCACTGATGACATCATCCACGTGATAATCTGATGCACCTCCTCACACCCTAATATAACCTTTGATACACCCAATCTAAATTACAGACTGCCATTCGCAAAACCATAGACACTCCAACACCAATAACTACATACCCACTCACTGATTCTTAGGTCTACACACACACATCCACTCACTCACCCGTACAGTCACTCATACTTATGGTCACTCAGTACAGGACAATCATATGCACTCTTACTCCTATATAGACACTCAAACACCGCCACTCATCCATAGAGGTACTCACACACCTAGTCAGTCATGCAAATAATTAAACACACTGCCATTTACTCACCTATACAGTTATACACACACCAGCTCACTTAATCATACAAATACTAGCACATTGTTACGCTCTTATACAATCACTGATACAAGCACACACTCATCCATACAGCCACTATCACAATCACTCACTCTCGCTTATAGCTATTTATATACTCCAATACACATATATACTGCCTTTCACATATGTAGTTACTCACACATGTACCACTGGGACATACATTCACTCACTAACACACTCTTACACACACTTACCCACCCACCGACCGCCAGTAGATAATATATACGGACTACGGAGAAACAAGGAACGGAGACTCGAAGTATGCGACAGAGGAAGAATCGACAATAGATGAATCACCAATGGATGAACTACAGGTGGTGAACCTCTCAAAAAGAGAAATAACGGAGGCCGAAATCTCACTATTAAAACGTGGCATTAATTTCTGCCCGACGCAGAAAATGAACTTGGCGCAAGTAAGAATCGATCTGTATCTATATATTAGGAAAATCAAACTTGCTAAATTTTTCAAGGAAAATCAATATGTTCAGAAGAATATCAAACCAACAGAACAGATGGTGTCAACATTGCAAGTCAAAGATTCAACTAGTTTTTTAACTTTGTTGAATCTGAATGCTGAAAAAGACGAGGATATCTCTCTACACACAGCCTGTCCACAAATGGGGGCAGGTTCAAGCGGGAAAAAATCCAAATCTAAATTTTATCCGCAATTAACACCAGGAAATAAAGTAGATCTATTCCAGGAGGCGGTTATACAAGATCTGTATAAAATAAAAGGTACCAAATTCAAAGACAATTTAACAAAGATCGAAAGACAAGCATTATCAGGTCTCTCACAAGATAAATCCATAGAAATAAAAATGGCGGATAAAGGCGGAAACATCGTGGTCTGGGACCGTTCAGCCTACATAACAGAAG
The DNA here is from genome assembly GCA_963921515.1 of Calotriton arnoldi. Taxonomy (NCBI): domain Eukaryota; kingdom Metazoa; phylum Chordata; class Amphibia; order Caudata; family Salamandridae; genus Calotriton; species Calotriton arnoldi. The sequence continues at coordinate 140,465 of CAWUFW010020556.1, read as the reverse complement.
CACACCGCCAATTAAGAATGTCGAAATATTATGAGAAATTGAAAATCAATCCAACTATGGAGATCAAGAGAGAACTGGATGAAAAGCTTCAGTTATGGACATCAAGAAAACTTCTGGATGAGGAGGAATGTAAATACTTAACGGTGGATTATCCAGTCACTGCGACAATGTATTTTCTGCCGAAAATACATAAAGATCGAACAAAACCACCCGGCCGACCAATATTATCAGCAAAGGGGTCACTGCTAGAACCATGGGCTAATTACATTGACCATTTTTAGCGCCGTATGTTACTGGGCTCAGCTCATACGTGAAAGACACTAATGACGTACTACGAATATTGCAAATGACACCATGGCAAGAAAACTATCAACTGGTGACAATGGATGTGATAGGATTGTACACCAATATAGGAAATAAAATGGGATTGAAAGCATGTAATTACTTTCTGGAAGAGAGAAAGATTCAGTATAAAGATCATAATGAACTGTTATTGGAAATGATAACATATTGTCTGACCAAAAATATATTCCTTTTCGGTGAAGAAATCTATCGACAAAGAAATGGAACTGCAATGGGTTTTTCATTCAGTCCAAACTATGCTTGTCTAGCAATGGGCTGGTGGGAGAAGGAGGTGGCATGGAGTGCAGAGAATGAAGGAACAGCAAATAAAATCATCAGCTGGATCCGTTATATAGATGATCTCCTAATCATCTGGGATGGGACAACACAGGAATTTCAAAAATACTTTGAAAAGATAAATGCTAGTGATGAAAACATAAAGTTCACATATGAAATCAGTAATAACCGGGTGACCTTCCTTGACATGGAGATTTATGTTAAAGAAAATCAAATTGAAACAACACTCCATCGAAAAAGTACTGCAACAAACTCCACCCTAGAAGCCACCAGTTTTCATCAACCATCCATAATATCCAGTATTCCCTACGGGGAATTCTTGCGAATTCGAAGAATATGCAGTGAAGAAAATGAATTGCAGAGACAAAGCAAATTAACAGCAAAAAGATTTGAAGAGAGGAAATATAATCAAAAAATTGTGAAAAGATGCTGGTCAAAAACTAATAAAAGAACCAGGGAAGATTGTTTAAATCTGAATCAAAAAGAAAAACCAACGAAACAACAGTCGCAGAACCCATCAGGCTAATTACGGATTTTTCAAATGAAAAGGATGAGTTAAGGAAAATTCTCAGGAAAAATTGGAAAATCCTACAAATGGATGAAACAGTGGGCGAACTGGTGGGTAAACATCCTATAATAACTTATCGTCGTGCAAAGAACTTGAAAGACCAATTGATACACAGTCATTTTAAAGGGAAACAGAAGGATACATCTTGGCTAAACACCAAAGGTTTGATAAAATGCCATTCTTGTGTGCCAGATCGCGAAACCTATCAAGAAAATAAAATTTGCTAATAACAGAACCTGGGAGATAAGGGAACTAATAACATGCAAGACACAATTCACTGTATACGTAGTAGAATGTCCCTGTCCACTCAAGTACGTCGGAAGTACAATTTGTGCTTTGAAAAACGTATAATGGAACATGTAAGAGCAACGTCCAACAAGGATAGATCAAATGCAATCGCAAAACATATGGAACAACACCATCAAAGCGATTGGAAGATGTTAAAATTCTATGGAATCGAGACAGTACCCCAAAAAGAACGGGGGGGAAATCGAGAACGACTTCTACGCCAGAAAGAATCACGCCATATTCTCAATTTACGAACAATGAACCCGCATGGCCTCAACCAATCTGAAGAACTTTATATTCATTTATAAAACAAAATTGACTAACCCTCAAATATTAAATTGTGACACATTTTAACAGTTTATCACGAATTTTAAGACACATGTACATAGAACCGGATGTCAAATAAACTCCCAAAATGAAGTAAAAAGTTAAGAAAATAAAAAATTACGAACAAACAAAATATTAACAATACCCACTAGAGGGTTAAGAAAGTTGAAAACATCACTGAACAAAAGGAAACGGGTTAAATAGGGAGATAGGGGTTTTGCCATCCGGAAGTAGGAAAAAAGCAAAAGGATCAAAAAAGAATACAAAAGAGGACTTTGAGCAAATTAAATAATGTATAGTTTCATTTGGTTTTATTCACACATAGTTTTGTGTTTTCTTTCCTTTTTTTATTCTCTTTTTTCCTTCTCTTTTCTTATTATTTTTTATATTCACTTAAGTTTGGTTTATAAATTTCACGTATAACAGAGTAAAAATCACATAAAAACTACAACTCCCAGAAATCTATGGGGCCCTTGTAATCCAGTGCAGGAAATGATGTAATAGATATTTAAAAGTATTTAAACAACTCTCACAAGGGCGCCCATGTGATCGTGAACAAGGTATTGTGTAATACCGAAACGCGTTGATCTCAACTGATGCCTTGTCCCCATTGATGCAAGGGAGGAAATAAATCCAAGTGCGTTTAAACTCGACAGGAGTGCGGCTCGTTTTTCTTCCTCAACCAGAGGAGGAGTGTGGATGATTGAAAGCGGTGTGGTTCAGCCGCGGGGCGACGCACCCAAAGGAGCGCTGTATTTAACCGGCAACAGGGAACCATTGTGAGGAATATATATATATGTATATACATGTATATATATATAATACTGTCTGAAAGGGACTACATATCCCTGCATGAACACCAGTTAACTCACCTGTGAAACCTACTAAAGGTCAATTGAAATGTGCTGAGAAGTTGTGCCTTTCAGTATGTCTGCGTGCACCCTGGCATCCTGTGATCAAGGAGCTGTGCTCCGAAACGTGTAAGGCAAACAAAGAACTCTGAATTAAAAATGCCTTTTGCTTTTACTAGATCTGCTGTGGAGTGCGTCTTTGAAGTGGGGACACATTGATGAACATTTAACTGAACAGCAGTCCAGTCGTGAAGACTGCACCACCCCGAGTTGGGACCATGAAAGACTGGAAATCCGGAGCTGGTTGGGACAGTAGATCAGCACAAATTACTGAGCATTTATAATTTGGAGGCCCACTGGAGGGTAATTTTAAAATGCATATTCAGTGTTGCAGCGCAGAGTCTACAAGAGATAGAACACTGTCTGAAAGTGACTACATATCCCAGCATGAACACCAGTTAACTCACCTGTGAAACCTACTAAAGGTCAATTGAAATGTGCTGAGAAGTTGTGCCTTTCAGTATGTCTGCGTGCACCCTGGCAGCCTGTGATCAAGGAGCTGTGCCCTGAAACGCGTAAGGCAAACAAAGAACTCTGAATTAAAAATGCCTTTTGCTTTTACTAGATCTGCTGTGGAGTGCGTCTTTGAAGTGGGAACACATTGATGAACATATATATATAGGCCCCAACATTCTAACCATTCAGTTCCACATATGATGAGACGGCAGGAGCCTATCAATAAGAGATTAAGGTATTACCGCTGCCTGACAAAGCTAATATGTTATATTTTTCAAAATCCCATTTGTGTAGTTTAAAGAAATTTGATTTTAACTTGGCACTGGCACCTTACAATTCATTTATTATGTGTAGCACTTCTTTGGCACGTAGCACTTTTATTTTGCAATATTGCACATACGATTGGAGCTGCTAAGCACTGTAGCACTTTTAAGTAGATGTGTACTCCACTATTGAGTTAATTAATGAAAAAACAGTACAAAAATGACAATAATAATACTATGTATAGAGTCAACCAACTCCAAAGCGCAACATACATGTTTTCTTTAAAAAAACAGTTAGTGTTATGAGCGATTTTTTTAGCTATAGCGAGGGAACCTTATTCAAGCATTCATGCTGATATATGGTAATATGCTAGTTCCGTCACGCTGTAGCTATAGGTATGTTCTTTTTACATGGTTTTATAGCGATATTTGCACAACATTGTTTATGGGATCATAAACAGGCATGAAGTACGGTATTAATGAAAATCTATGTATTGATTCAGTTATTTATATATTTAAATATTTATCTATTTATTTATCTATTTATATTTATGGATAGTTATTCAAGCATATTTATGACCGTGTAAATCGCCATGAGGTACTATGTATTCATACTATTGATGTTGCCGCATGATTTGCTTAAACAAAGAGAAAACAGACTTACGATAGTGCTCAGACAAAGTGTCAGTATTTTGTTTGTTTCTATGTGACACGGGGGTGGTGAGCAGAGCATATAAAAAATATGGCGGACTGCGATTCCGTATGTGATCAAGGACACGCGTTGTCCGAAACGCGTCAGAACGGAGGCTTGTGAGAAATAAAAGATCCTATGCCATTTACCCACTGGAGTTCATGACTCTCTTTTTGCCAGAAGCAGGTTTGGAGAGCCTGAGGTACTTCGATTTGAATACGGAAGTTGGTTGATTCCGTCAACGAACCCCCTCCCCGGAAGTAGGCAGCCGCCCGCAACCAGAGTGCCCAAGCGGATCCGGAAGGAACTTTGGCGGCAGCCCCCTAACGCAGATGAAATAATCCACACCAGCCAGGAGACGGCAGCGGCAGGGTCGGAGGACCCGTCGGAGGCGGGAACACGAGGGTGAGTCGATCAGCAAGAGGCGTAGGTGGGGAGGTGTGGTAGGCAACGTATTGGCCAGCAGCTCAAGATCGCAAAGGCTAGGCACTCACATAGTAAGCCTCAGTATGTCAGAGGATGCAGTACGTGAAAGGGAGGCAGCGGCAGATGAACTCTTTAACAACCTGCCTAATGCGCCTACAAGTGGACAAGGTTCCAATGCTAGCGCAATGAGTAAAGACAGCGATGCAAAAATGCTACTAAAATCCTTGGAGAAATGCATGCGGAACGAAATCACCAAATGGTGGGAACACAAGTCTCTAACCAAATATGAGGAAGCGGGAAGAGTCCCACGGGGCTTAGAATCCTTCTAGCACCTAGCGTCGACAAACCCAATCCGAATTTGCTTAAAGAATGGGGTGAGAGCAATTTAATGGCATCAATGAACTTGGTGAGAATTCTTATTAAATACGCCGAAATCGACTGACAAGCTCTGATTATTGAAATAGAGAAAACAAACGAACAACTGGGTAAATTAGAACCAAGTGAATTTATAACAAAAACAAGGAAAGAAGTACAAGAGCACCTAACAAAACAGGAGGAAAAGATCAAAACTCGCAAGGCATATAAATTCGCACGTGATAAGGCCGATTACGAGCAAGGCCAGATCTTTACGTTCGCGCGCAAATATGAGAATACGAAAAGAATGAGACTCAATGTCAGGTCCAGAAATCCTACAGTAACCAATACACAACGTTCAGGAGGTGTAGTCAATGATGCATCCTCCAACTCAGATGCAGACTCACTCACCAGTAAAACAGTTTCAGAAAGTGGTAGCACAAGTAGCATGAGCGGACCGTCAGAGACAAGAAAACTCAGCCTAGGCAAAGAGATCGATTTTTTAGCTCTGGACCGCCGACAAACCCTGAGGCCTCGCAATCAAAAGAGGCAAACAGAAAAAGAAGAAATACAAGGAGAAGGGAAAGGCGCAAAAGGAGAAAATCTAAAACCCAAAAAAACACAATGGCGCAGGAAATAAAGACGGATGACAATACCATCATCAATCTATCACCAATGACACTAACGAAGGCGGAAAAACAACTGTTGTCATTGGGATTGTCTTTTTGCCCAGTAAGTGATTTCAACTAAGCACCAACTAGAGTTGATGTTTTTTGTTTCATTCGTAGGCTGAAGCTTAAAAAATTCTTCACCGTTAAAACAGGCTTGAAGGAAGCAGAATCAGCGCAATCAACTACAAAACGCACCAAGGATGTGCTTCAAGTATCCGACAATCCAACCTTACTGACATTGCATGAGCTCAGTAAAGAAACGAACAAGACAAGTCAGGAGCCCTGTTACATTGAGTCAACACAAGAACAACTTCAGCATACAAATATAGCACAGCGAGGTGCAGGCAGTAGCCCATTCAAACCCAGGTCTACATTTATCCCAGTCATGCCAAAAGATGCAATAGATATTTTTCAGGAGCGAGTAACGGATGATATCAAGAAATTGTACCATCAAGTGAAGCACAAAAAACGCATCAAACATTTTAAAGAATTTGAATATGCCAAATTGATGAAGAAACCAAGCGACAATCATGAAATTGTAATAACTAAATCAGATAAGGGCGGGAATATTGTGATTTGGCCCAATACAGAATACCTACAGGAAGCAAACAGGCATTTAACAGATCAGGAATGCTATGAGAGAACAAGCATCAAAGAATACAATAGGGCTAAAGAAGCCCTTAGAAAGGACTTACAACAGTGGAAAATAGATGGTTTAATATCAATGGAAGAATATAAGTATTTAAATATAGAATACCCAGTCCTTCCCATCATATATTTCATCCCCAAAGTCCACAAGAATACCACACCAATACCGGGCAGACCGATTATATCTGCTATCAACAGTGTGGGGGAGCATGTAACACAATATGTGGACTTCTTTCTACAAGACTTTGTCAAAAGGCTTCCAACTTACGTGAAGGACACAGGGGACATTCTAAAGAAAGTGAATGGTATTCAATGGGCAGATGATCTAATATTTATAACATTGGACATCGAATCACTTTATACTAGCATTGAACATCACACAGGTCTCAATGCAGTCAAGCATTTCTTGGATACAAGACCCCTGAACTGCTATAATCATAACAAGATGTTGCTAGACCTTATTTCATGGTGCCTACATAACAACTACTTCATGTTTGGTAAAAATCTGTATAAACAACTGAGGGGTATGGCGATGGGAGCCTGTATCTCGCCCAGCTATGCCTGCTTGCACGTTGGCTGTTGGGAGGAACAGGTTCTTAAAACAACACACTCTGGTATGTATTCACAGCATGTAAAGTATTGGTTACGTTATATTGATGACGTTTTTGTTGTGTGGAATGGTGATGAGGAAAGTGCCATCAATTTTATTCAAAGTATCAATATGAACACTGTCAATCTCAAGTTTACATCACATGTGAGTAAAGAAAGTATTGAGTTCCTAGACGTGAGGGTGTACATCAAAGATGGGAAGGTAGCAACCACTCTACATAGGAAAGCAACGGCAGGTAATTCCATGCTTCACGGCAGCAGTGCGCACCCAAAACATCTAGTTAGAAGCATCCCTTTTGGGGAACTCCTACGGCTTAAAAGAATTTGCAGCACACAAAAAGACCTAGATGAATGCACACAAGAAGCACTCACCAGATTCAAGAGGAGAGGATACAGTGATTCTTTTCTCAGGGAGGCAGTAAGGAAAGTGGGAGACAGACCTAGGGAATCTTTGATGCCAACAGAAGAGGAGGGAAGAAAACCTAAGCTAGATGACAATGCCCCCAGACTTATAACTACCTATAATCAGCAGGAAAGGAAGATCAGGTCAATGATCAAATGTAATTGGCCTATCGTACTCACAGATGGAGTACTGGCACATAGACTTCCAGCAGAACCAACAATTACCAACAGAGAAGGATTATTTATGAGGTCTCAGATTGTTAAGAGTAGCCCTGAATTGATCACAAAAAATATGTGGCTACAACCAAGACAAGGATTTTTCAAATGCTCAACATGTAGAGCATGCAAATTCGGAGAGAATACCACGCATTACTCCACCTCATTTAGCCCTGGTATGTCCACTATCAAGGGCGGCTACAATTGTAGGACAGAATATGCGGTATACGTATAACATGCACCTGTGGCCTGCAGTATGTGGGAAGTACGAAGCTACAGGTGCATGTTAGGATATTGCAGCACTTGCGTGCAATTGTCAATAACGATACCACATACCCAGTCGCACGACATTTCAAGTTAAAGCACAACAACGACCTGAAGTGCTTAAAATATTTTGTCGTTGATGCTATCCCCAACATCCGTAGAGGAGGCAATAGGGAAAGGGCGTTGCGACGATTGGAGTCCCGAATGATCCTTGAGTTTGATAGTAAAGCAACCAATGGGCTCAATAACACGGATGACCTCCATAACTTTCTATAAACATTAACAATACAATATGGATGGCACCCTGGGATATATTTGGTCTACGTGAGGCCCCAACATTCCCACCATTCAGTTCCACATATGATGAGACGGCAGGAGCCTATCAATAAGAGATTAAGGTATTACCGCTGCCTGACAAAGCTAATATGTTATATTTTTCAAAATCCCATTTGTGTAGTTTAAGGAAATTTGATTTTAACTTGGCACTGGCACCTTCCAATTAATTTATTATGTGTAGCACCATCTTTGGCACGTCGCACTTTTATTTTGCAATATTGCACATACGATTGGAGCTGCTAAGCACTGTAGCACTTTTTAAGTAGATGTGTACTCCACTATTGAGTTAATTAATGAAAAAACAATACAAAAATGACAATAATAATACTATGTATAGAGTCAACTATTTCCAAAGCGCAACATACATGTTTTCTTTAAAAAAAACAGTTAGTGTTATGAGCGACTTTTTTAGCTATAGCGAGGGAACCTTATTCAAGCATTCATGCTGATATAAGGTAATATGCTAGTTCCGTCACGCTGTCGCTATAGGTATGTTCTTTTTACATGGTTTTATAGCGATATTTGCACAACATTGGCTATGGGATCATAAACAGGCATGAAGTACGGTATTAATGAAAATCCATGTATTGATTCAGTTATTTATATATTTAAATATTTATCTATTTATTTATCTATTTATATTTATGGATAGTTATCCAAGCATATTTATGACCGTGTAAATCGCCATGAGGTACTATGCATTCATACTATTGATGTTCCGCATGATTTGCTTAAACAAAGAGAAAACAGACTTACGATAGTGCTCAGACAAAGTGTCAGTATTTTGTTTGTTTCTATGTGACACGGGGGTGGTGAGAAGAGCATATAAAAAATATGGCGGACTGCGATTCCGTATGTGATCAAGGACACCTGTTGTCCGAAACGCGTCAGAATGGAGGCTTGTGAGAAATAAAAGATCCCATGCCATTTACCCACTGGAGTTCGTGACTCTCTTTTCGCCGGAAGGAGGTTTGGAGAGCCTGAGGTACTTCGATATATATATATATATCTATATATATATATATATATATATATATATATAGAGACGGCGCAGGTCTGCGCCACTTGTTCTATGACAAACTCCAACACTCCACAAGACAGCTGATTTCTAAATGTATTTGTTGTAAGCGTTGCTGCACATAACGCGTTTCGGCTGACTCCCCAGCCTTTTTCAAACTGATTATACACACAGACATTTGAGGTGAGCAAATTCAGAGTGTCGCTGATGTTGTAGGGTGCTCTATATAGGTGCTGCTCTCCACCTAAATTTAGGAACTACTTAGAGTCCCCTGCTTCTTTTTTGCATAACTTATGCGGCAGTCTGTGCCTGAAAGGGTTTTATTTTGACTCATACTGGGTGTTCCCTTGTGTCTGTACAAAGCTAAAACTCTCTGAAGTGCTATAATGATAGCGAAATACATGTCAGGGGTTGCTTTTTTTGTGTTGTAGAGTACTCTTACTCTATACAGAAGCTGCTCTCCACCTAAACTTGGGAACTAACTAGAGTTCTCTGCTTCTTTTTTGCATAATTTATGCAGCTGTCTATGCCTGAAAGTGTTTTTTTTTCACCTGAACTGGGACCCATTGGTTCTCCTTTGAAAGCAAAGACTGTGATATGGAACTAGGAAAAGATAAAGGGCATCTCTCTGGCAATATTGGTTTGTAGTTGGAGTATTAGCCAAGTTTATTGAAATGTGAAAACCTGTGACTATTGAAACGAATTTGAAAATTGTAACTGCGCCAAAAAGAGTATTATTTTTAATAAAGTGCACATTTGAGTCTACTTTTAAGCTACAATGTCAGATGAAATGTCTAAAAGAACACAGATTGCTGAGGAAATCTTCAATGAGGAAGGTGCTGTGCCTAAATGCATGGAGGATGAGCAAAAACGAGATCATAAAAGCCCTCTCAGAAAAAGAAAGGAACTGGAAAAAGCTTGTTTAATGGAGCTTAATAAATGGTGAGAATTGACAACACTCTGTAAATATGATGAATATAAAAGAATACCAAAAGGGCTGCACATTTTGATTATGCCCACGATAAATGATTTGCATGATGACCTTTTAAATGACTGGCAACAAAACTCTGTTTTACATTGATGCTTACTGTGAACAAATGTGCTGAAAGAAAGATGAAAACACTTGTCAAGAACATAAAACACTTGAGCAGGAATTGTAAAAATATAAGGATACTAAGGATGTTAAAAATGCTTTGGAAGCAATGAAAAGAAAGTAGACAATTATGAACGTGATAGTAAGATTCGAAAGCAGGAATATTTAAATGAGACAGATTAGATTATTCAAATAGAAGGCTACACATATTCACAACTTGGTTTGATTCAACGAAAAGTAAAGAGCAGAAGTACAAAGAAGAGCTTGGAGGAAAACTCCTACACAGATAGAGGCACCTCGACATCCAACTTGATTTATTTTAGAAGAAATGAAAATACATATGTGCACGAGAAAAATAATAAGAGGAGGACTGAGCAGACGAGAAAGGGGAGACACATAACACAGAGAAGTAAGAGAAAACATAAAAACAGATAGACAAGAAGGGAAAAAGGGAAAAACAACTGAAATACAAGAGAATGTGGAGAATTTGATAATTTATTTTCCAAAACACTCACAAACTATCACATAAAGGTGTTAAAGAAAGGATTTACCTTTTGCTCAGAGGAAAAATAGATCTCGCCAACTTCAGAATTGACCTTTAGAAATTAATTTGAAGACTTAAACTAAATGCAATTCGCCCTAAATAGAGAACACATAAAGTAGAACTATCTATGTGTACATTAACATCTTAGGACATTACACCTCTGACAAAAATGATGGATTTAAAGATTGAAACAGAGGAAACATATAAATTAATGCCTAGCTCTCTGAAACTAGACAGAATTGGCAGGCATTGAGACCCATAAATTAGAAAAAAAAGCAGTTGTAAAATCAGATCTAATTCCAAGAACGCATGGTAGAAGACATCTCTATGCTTATTGGGAAAAGGCAGAAACATCAACACACTAGGGTGTTATATGACCAAAAAGGTTTTGGAATCCCTGAGACTAAAAAAAGGATCACAATGTGATAATAGAAGTCTCTGATTAGGGTGGTATCATTGTTAAAATGAATCAGTCTTAATAGATAGCAGAAGCAAGAAGCTAACTGAATATACAAGAACAATGCACTAAACTGTGATTAAGTCCGCTGCACTAAGAAAAAATAATTTCTTCACTCTACATAGAATCTACTGGTCTCCGCTTAAGCTGTCTAAAATAAGAAGTGGAGGAGATGCCAAAAGTAAAAGGTGCGGAGGTCAGGAAGCAGACGATATCCACATGTTTGCCAGCTGCCCGGCACTGAAAACGTTTTGGAATAGTGTGGGTAAGACTATGTTGGATGCTTTGGGCAAAGAAGTAAAGGTAAGACCTACCTTAATTTTGTTTGGTATCATGCAGCCAATGGGTGGCTTGGAAGGTTCTTTGGGGCTGCAGTACCAGCTTGTATTTTACTTAACTCTTTTGGCAAGAAGGAAGATGCGTAAAAGGTGGCGCCAGTTGTCTCCCTCCATATGGAATGAGCAGTGGAATTCCGAGAGATTCTTTAGAGATCTCGATCAAAAGGCTAACCAGATTAGAAAAAAAACTTGAACTTATTGGACGATGAACACTATGATTAGGAAGTCCAATGATGATACCTCTTGGTCAGCTCATAATGTACAACGCGGGTTGGAAATTCGCAGTGACATCAGCTGAGATTAGACCCCCAAGATATAAGCAATTGGGACGGCAGAGACCAGGAGGATGTTTATCTATCTGAGGTAATATGAGGATAAAAAAAACTAAAAACAATGCACTAAATTTGCAAATGATCAAACCCAAGAATATACTTCACCAAATTAACAACATGGAAGGAGAAACGTTTAATTGGTGATGATGAAATAAAATATCTAAATTAAGAACATTCACATATCACCACCACCTACATTCTCCCCAATGTTCACAAGGACATTATCAATTCCCGCAGGAGACCCATGGTGAGCTCAATAGGCTCATAATTTGAGAGCACATATGGATTTAGAGATATCTTTCTCTTTGAGCATGAGCTTGCATTGCCTTCTTAGTTAAGATATTTCTCTGATTGCCTAACTAAAATTAGGTTTGTCATGGAAGAAAAATTACCTGATGACTACTTCTTTATGCACGTCCATATAACACATATAAGGCATCAATTCTTGCAGACATTTTTTGCGTTCTAGAACTGGTAGTTTCCTAGAACACTCAGATATTGTTCTGGAAATTGACTTTTGTCTGAACCATAGTGACTTTTATTTTAATGGTGCTTATTTGTGGGCGTACCAGAGTCAGTAATGGGTACTTCCTTTGCTCCCACGTATGCAAACATGGGCTGGTGGGAAATGGTATGGACCAAACAAAATCATGAGATGATGAACGTTAAACTTTGGACCAGGTTCATTAATGATTTACTTATCATTTGAGAAGGAGACAGAAACACTTTGGAAATTTTCAGTAAACAACAATTAATGTAACCTGAGATCTTCATATGACATAAGCACAGAGATAATCAGCTTTCTGGACATTGAGATATGCAATAATGTAGATAGAATTTGTTCCACAATACAAAGCCCACTTCCAGTAATAGTATCCTGCATGCCAACAGTGATTACACTAAGATCTCAAATGGAGGATTCCCTATGGTGAATTACTCAGAGCCCAACAGAACTGTTCTGAATATAGGGAGTCATCATCTCCCCTTCCTGTGTTTTATAATTTATAAAACACAGGAAGCAGAGATGATGGCTCTTTTTAAACAGAGAGGCTATCCGGAGATAGTCAATGGGAATACATTACGACGGCCTCACATGAAGGAAAGAAATGTTTTGCTAGCAACAACTAAAAAATCCAAGAAAAGAAAGTTCTGCAAAGAGGCAGCAACACGAGTCAAGATTCAATGTTTAATATGCTAAATTGTTCATACCTACCAGTTGTTTTGGCATAATTACGAGAAAATATGTTTTTAGTTCTACGGGCTCGATTATTTTTTTTTACATGAGGGTAGGGTAGGCATAACAAAGTTTGAAAAACACTGACGTAGAGAGACAACTGTTGTTATTGTTTTTACGCTGAATTCCTTCACAATAGACCCAACTCACCTGTTTTAATGAATTTGATAACGTTTACCTACTATATTTTTTTGTAATTTGCATTATCATGCACATTTCTCGTCGAAGCATTTATTCGCAAGTGCTAAAAAACAAAAAACATAACTCTTTAAATATATTCCACAACATGGCTATCTACATCGTCAGCAAACTGCACGCAAGCACGGGTAAACTGTAAACAGTTAACTCATATGACATATGTTAATTACGTTCAGATAAAATGCAGGTTTTTTATAAACTCGAATGAAACCTGAACATGTCTACTTTTCTATGAATGTTCCTGGACTATAGGTTGACATCTTTTACCAGGCATTTTTCATTGTGTTTCTTTCATACCGTAGGGGAATTTTCCTGCAGCTAGCTCTGCACTTATTTAACTTGAATTCACCATTGTGAGTGAAAAAGTAAAGCCCTAAATCTCGCGAGCCTAATCTGACCCCCTGCTCGAATAGCTGTCTTCCTGCAAATTGAAAAAGACAGGATGAGAAAAAAAAATGTCAACTAGATTGAATAGTGGTTTCTAGACACCATTTCTTTTTCATTGCTATAAATATTTATAAGATGTAACAATAAAAGAAACAGTTTTCACTTTTAATTAAAATGAATTTAATCTCTTTTAAGCTCTTAACCCGCATCCAAGCACAAAAGTCAGATGATATACGGTTCCTATCTTCACTTCATACATACTCTATTAATATTTAATTAATTCAAGATCGTAACATGCCAGTTGTAATACATATTTTAAATTTCTATAGTACCAAATAAATATCGTACAAATGCCATTTTCACACTGTATATTGTTTACAAACCTCAAATTACTGATACACACTAGGTTTACAAGCAGGGATAGGCAGAAACATGGAGTTTTTTTTTTTTTTTAAATAGTTGGAAGAAAAGTGACATTTTGCCAGCAACATTGCGCACGTTCAATGTGTGGGAACCTGATAGGTTAGAAGTTAGAACATTCGAAAGAGTATTACAATGTTTATATACATCAGGAATTGCGAACTGCAACGTCATGGGTAGGACCATGCTCGACTGCACCTATGCAAATGCATACATTCTGTGCAATATCATGTTAGTGGAGTTTACAGATTACAAATAATAAAAAAGAATCAGACGTGGCTTAGATAACAAGCTGCGCCAGAAATATTGAATTCTTATTTTAAAAAGGAAAGTTCTTATATGTTTATTTATCTAGAATTATCCAACTTTTGCAGGTTGGAGAAAGCATGTGCACGTGCTCTTTGCACTCTTGGGGCACTTTCTGTAATATGGCCCCCTGTGTCCCTCCTTGGCCAATGGGACCACAATTCAAGCCAGGGGGAGGCTGGCAAAAATGATTACATTAATTAAAAATAACAATATCCATGGCCCCATAGACTACAACAAACTCAAAAGACCAGGATACCATTCTGAAATATATACTAAAAAATTGAAAAATTATCAAAAATATTTCTGGACTTCAGCCCCAGAGAGCCATTTTAATTATATAATGCACCTAGTAGAAGGCTTTTAAAAATGACCGAAAAGTAGTTAATAATCTTTGATCAGACACACTGGTTTCATAAAATTTTGGATGAGCATATGGAAAAGAAGCAGGACGAATAGAGGGCAAAGACAAAATGACTATCTATGAGACACACAATGGTGTCACAAAATGGAGGACAAGCATAGGGCAAGGGAGGAGAAAGTATGAAAGAAAAAGACAAAAGTGCCACCTATGAGATACATAATAGTTTCACAAGATGGTGGACAAGCACATAACAGCAAATGAGGTGGAACAAAAGACAAAAAGCACATGGCTGCATTCCCTGGAGCCGCTTCTTCTCTCCCTCTCAGCAAACACATGCAGCATTACAGGGAACGTATTGCACAAATGCATACCCATAATGTGTCTGAGCACATCCATTGTTCTATACACCCCCAGTAAAGCAGAAACAAGAACAAAAAAAAGCAAGCACTCTACAAAATATTAAGCACTGCAACACAAAAGCTGAAAACCAATACTGAATATGCATTTTAGAAATGCCCCTGTTAGAAATGTGATTCCTGGTTGGGGGAAACAGCCTTTGCAACGAGAATTTTACCACGTTGTACCTTTACCACACATTTCTTACCACTCATGGGGGCATATTCACAAGGAGCTATCGCCGAATTAACAGCACTTTATCGCAGCCAAAGTCGTGATAAATTTACCCCGCCATTCACAAGCCGGTGTAAACAGCCCACAGCACCAGTTTACCCGTGATAGCAGCCGCAAAAAACATCGCCACACAGGTCCCACGCAAATATCGCTAATGAGATGCAGAGTAGGCGTTCCCGTGACAAAAGCCGAGACAACAGCACACCTCAACATTCACAACGACCAGCCACATCCGCGATAAAAACACAAAATAGGCGATAAGGCGCGTTAGCACCAGGAAATCTACACCTGCTCTGACCTGGTGTAAAGTCGGATGGCAGCCAGCACCACAAAAGGGAACACAGCCCAGGGCCACATCCGAAGGGCAACAGATGCCATGGAGCCACCCATCATGTGGCCCGGACACCCAAGAGGGCCACAACACCCACCGCCACCCCCCCATGACCACCCCTCCCTGGCACCCCCGACCAAAGACATGCCACATCACCCCCCCAAAAAATGTACAAAATATTCCGCTTGATGCCGCACAATCACAACTGGTGACATGGATGTGTCGTCACAGAAATGACCAGCACACATTCACTTTCGAAGCAACAAATGAAACTTTATTAAAATGAACAACGAAATGAAATGAAGACACATGGCTGCTCCCCTCCGGACAATACGTAGGTCACAGCCTGTAAGACAAAAAACATGATGAGAAGGTGTGTCCTGCGCACATCAGAGGACAGAGAGAGAGCGAAGGAGAGAGAGAGGAAGAGAGGGAGGGAGAGAGAGAGAGAGAGAAGAGGAGAGAGAGAGGAAGAGAGGGAGAGAGAGAAGAGGAGAGAGAGAGGAAGAGAGG
This sequence comes from Calotriton arnoldi, assembly GCA_963921515.1. NCBI lineage: Eukaryota > Metazoa > Chordata > Amphibia > Caudata > Salamandridae > Calotriton > Calotriton arnoldi. The sequence continues at coordinate 124,231 of CAWUFW010020556.1, read as the reverse complement.
GAGAGAGAGAAGAGGAGAGAGAGAGGAAGAGAGGGAGAGAGAGAGAGAGAGAGGAAGAGTGGGAGGGAGAGAGAGAGGAAGAGAGGGAGAGAGAGAGAGAGAGGGTAGAGTGGGAGGGAGAGAGAGAGGAAGAGAGGGAGAGAGAGAGAGAGAGAAGAGGAGAGAGAGAGAGGAAGAGAGGGAGAGAGAGAGAGAGTGCCGCCCCTGCGCACCCAGACCACACTGCTCACCTGCTGACCCCGGTGTGTCTCCAACCATGTGCTGGTATGTAGGGCAGTTCACCAGGTCACACATCTGATTCAGAGCCGTCAGCTGAAACAGAGCCCAGATACATGACTGGCACAGTACACACACTTGCACAAGACAACATCGCCTGCCCGCCCATGCACACCCAGGCAGAGGCACCCCAACCTCTCCCGCTGCCCATCGGAGCATGCCCGCCCATGCACACCCAGGCCTCAATGCTCACCTTCCGCCACCGGCACATAGATAGGAGGTCCCACCACGTCCCGCTGCAAGCCACAAGCCCGGGGCCGGCGGACATGGCACCCTCCACATCATGCAGCCCCACTCCGCAGGTAACCAGGTCTCACGTTTGGTGCTGGATCTTGATTACTCCATGGCAGAGGACATACCAGTGCACCCGGCACCATCGCAGGCTGCACACCCGCTCAGCCCAATGGGTGCCACCAACTCTGGAATCCCGGAAGCGACGCCACGGGGCGGTAGGCCCACGCTGCCCGCTGGCTCTGACCTACACTGCGGTCCAGCAGGGCACACAAAACCTGAGCTGTCCGGACCGCCGGGACGGGGCATCATCTCAGGCTGCACACCCGCTCAGCAGCTCAAGGTGCCACTGACACAGTGCACCCCAAGTCACCGTCCCATGATGGGGTGCCTGTGCCGTCCGCAAGGCCCCGGGTGCCACTAACCCTGTGCAACCCCAGTCTGCGCCACGTGGTGGTAGGCCCATGCCTTACTCAAGGCCTCGTGTGCCACTAACCCTGTGCAACCCCAGTCTGCGCCATGTGGTGGTAGGCCCGTGCCGTCCGCAAGGCCTCGGGTGCCACTAACCGTGTGCGCAACAACTCATGGGCCCTACATGAGTGAGAACCGTGGAGCGGCCGTCATCCAGTCACCACCAGAAGAGGGGAATGTGACGTTGTCGGCCCCTTATGTTGGCGGAGTCACATGGCCTGTGACGCCTGTGTCGGATGGGTGTGGTGTGTGTGAAAACCTGCCCTCAGGGAGTGGCTGTGACATGCTGACAACTAGACCAGTAACCTGCACACCACCAGCGAGTACGCCCGCGACAGGTAGCAATGAGGGCCCCCCCCTCAGGGCGTTAGCGGAGTGGTCTGGCCTGCCGTACGCCCGACCAGCGCAGGGCTTGCAACATTGACTCATGGGCTCTGGGCGTGGTCCAGTCCATGTCCGGACAAGGAGGTGACTGATGCGTGTGTCCCTGTTGTAGTGTTCACGGAACCCGGTACACAAAATGCAATGTCGCAGCCTCTGACTGGCATCCCACAGGATGAACATCATTGACGCAAGGGAAGGTACTGTCCCCACATTCATCCACACATCCATACATGAATGACGTAAGACATTACACAGCAGTGCGTCACTGGATGTTTATTTGCACATCCAGTGCAGTCATGCAGCTGGAGCAGTACAGGGCAATGCCGAGCACACTACACAATATGGGCCCGTGGAGGCCCAGCCAGTGTCCATCCGGGGATGACCTGTACTGCAGAAGAGGAAGGGTACAGTCCGCAGTCTGTCCGCCGTGTCATTGGTCGTCAAACAGGATGTGGCAGTCCATGTCGCTGTCCGAGGTGAGTGCATCGGAGTGTATCGGGGGTCAGTGGTAGGTCTTGAGGCCATGTGCGGCACCAAGCAGTAACAGGCAAGATGGCGGAAATGGATGCTAGTGCCTGGCCCTCCTGACCACAGTCCCATCCACGTCCTCGTCCCCGGGTGTGTGCCCTGCCCCACCTGTGGGTGTTGCAGTACCGGATGCGGCACTGTGTGCCAGTGACACATCAGGGGCCGGAGGAGGATTGTCGGCCGCACTGTGTGGCAGTGACACGTCAGGTGCCGGAGTGGATACGCCTGCCGCACTGGGAGGCACTGACACACCAGGGGGCGGAGATGTGGATGGTGTGGGGGCAGCAGCATTCATCATCGCCACGCCTTGTGGCAGCAACGCCATGATGAGGACATGCAGGGCACGGTAGATCCCAGCTACATTTCGCTGATGTGCAGCGGCGGCTGCCGTCCTTTTCGCCTCCATCTGCACCATGTCCTCCATGAGCCTCCGCATGTGTGCCAGCTCACGGCTTGCATCGCTGGGGCCACTCTGAGCGGACAGGTAACAGGTATTCTTCCCTCCACGTCATGACTCCAGAGATGTCAGTCAGGGCTCGCTGGAGCCCATGGGGCGGACATAAACACCCAAGGATGGCGTCCAGTTTGGTAGCCATGAGCTCGAACCCCACCTGCACCTGCTCAGCCGTCTCCCTCTGGCCCTCCAGCACACGGCGTTGGAAGGCCATGTGTTGTTCCTGGGGGACTTGGGAGGGTGCCTGGGCTGTGGATGCCTCCTGCTGGGTGGTTTGGGTGGTGGGTGGGGTCTCATGGATGTAGCTGGGCTACCCTGATCCTGGAGGTGAGTTGTGGATGAGCTCAATGAGGTCTTGGATGGTTTGGGTGTTGATGCTGGTGTTGTCCTCCTCCTCGTCATCAGTGAAGAGTGGCTGTGACTGCTCTGCAGGAGGTGTTGACGATGCCCCTGCGATATGAAGGGGAGATGGTGTATTACAATGTGTCCACATGTATGTAGCCGCATGGTACAGGTTGACATTCAGACAGCATGGCATTGTACATTGTGACAGTCTGTGGGTCTGGGCAAGGACCCAGAGAGATTGTGGGTGTGCACTGTGCCCTGCTTGCTTGTGCATGTGTGCCATTGTGGCCATCTCTCCCCGTCCCCCGAGTGCCTGGTGGTCACTCACCCTGTTGCGGTTGTGTTGTCTCCTGTCAAGCAGTGTCCGGTCCCCCGACTCCAGCCACAGTATCCATACTGATGACTGTCGACACCAGCTCCTCCATTTCATCCAGCTCCAGCTTTGGCGCTGGGCCCCCACCTCCGGTCTGCGTTGCTGCCTTCAGGTTGGCGGAGAGTTTCTCCTTGGTCTTCTGCTTGATGTCATTCCATCGCCTCTTGACCTCGTCCATTGTCCGCTTGTGCTCTCCGACAGCATTCACCTTGTCGACGATGTCCCGCCATATTTCAGTTTTGGTGCCCAATGACACGTTGGAGGTGACGAAGAGTTGTTGATGGTGTTCCATCACCTCCGTGACTATGATCCTGTTCGCCTGCGGACTGAACTTGGTCTTCCTCGTCTTCTTGTCCTTGCTCTTCCCTGTCTCCGAGGTCCCAGGCTGGTCGTCCGGGGTGCTTGTGGGGTTGCGCTCATCCTCTGCACCTGCTCCGGCTGCCTCCATGGTGCTTGGGTGTTGGTCAGTTTGTGTGTGGGTGCTTTTTCAACTTTTATGGAGATTTTTGACGCCTGCCAGGTGTGTGTTGCAGGCCTGGCGCTGCTTGTCGCTGTTTCCTCATCGCGCTTTGGCCCATCGCGTGTTTTTTGGTGTTGTGGTTTGTGTTTTTATCTTCATCGTGGTGGTTGTATCACGGACATTGTCCGCGGTTTCGGCAGACTATCGCATGCTACCGCATTGTTGTGAATTCCACGTTGACATGGGGTTATTTTCCCGCGATAGGCTGCGATATTGAAAGTTGCGTTACACTACTCTTGCGGTGGTTATCACACGTTCTTGTGAATATACCCCATGGTTTTAGAAAGCATATGCTTTTACAAAGTATGCCTTTACCACACATTTAAGGTAAGTTCGGATTTGTGGGATGTCCCCCCCAAATAGATTGTTTATATGTATAAATATATACATAAACAATGTGTGATAAAGGTATACGTTGTAAAAGCATATGCGTTCTGAAAAAATGCGGGATGAAAAATGCATGGTAAAGGCATGCAGAGTATTCCCCTGCGTTGTTCTGTCATACAACCCTGATTGGTTGAGGTATGCACCCAGGTCAGGCAGGAACCACCACACTTGTCAGGGTAAGCTAGATACACAATAAAATAACCTGTACTAACTGTGAAAAGCTAGCCTGGTATATGATGTCCACTAATGTAAGTGGGCACCTTGCACTAGTCCAGACAACCCCTAGGGTGGTTTAAGAGGTCTCAGACAACCTTAGAAAGCTATCCAAGTGGTAGCTGTGGAGAGCAGCCTTCAGGCTTAGTCTTGAAGGAGTGTAAAGCAGCTTGTTTTACCAGAATATAATCTTATAGTATAGATTAAATGAAAAAGAACCACACAAAGTATTTATAAAAATATGTATTTATTATATAACACTATCTAGTACGTTACAGTATCTCTCACACGGAGATAGACACAAAGCACACACTACTTTAGCAAAGAAATCACAGTAAATAGCACTAATACACATGGGGCCCCAGGGGGGACCAAACCATAAACTAAGAAAGTGGTATAAGAACTATGACTCGAGTCAGGACAATTTCAAGAGGACGTAGAATTTCTGGGGACCCACAGAACCACCCAAGTTAAGTAGATAGGGACCCCACGGAGAGCGTGTGCAGTGTGTGAACACGACTGCGTGCTCCGTACAAGTCTAGGTGCAAGTCGCGGTTGGAATTTTAAAGATCAGGGACTCTTCCCAGTGGACCCGGAAGAAACCCCGTGGAAGACAGAAGGTTGGAGAGTCACCCCACCCGTACATACCGTGGTACCCAAGTTATCTATCCCAGGGAAGCCGGGTGCATAGATATGAAGTGGCGTCGGAAACCGCCGTCGAATGCAATGGAGGACTTCAGGAAAGTGCCTCTACTGGAAGAGGAAAAAGTGTCGGGAGGAATCCAAACGTGGATTCTTGGAGAGGAGTACCTGAAAGCAGAGGCGACAGTGTCTATGTCACTCAGGGGTGACCAGGAGTCTTGGAAGACGGATGCCCTCCGATGTCGGTGCTTCAGGTAAGATGACAGTGACCTTGACTCTGCAGCTGTGAGCACCAGGCAACCCTGAGGACAACCAGGACCCGGATACGAGCAGTCCCACAAAGGACGTTGAGTGCTGAGGGGTTGGTGTCCGGCGGGAGCACCAACAAGCCTTGGCAAATGCAACCCACACTGGAAATCAAGAAAGTGCACGGTTGGGACCAGCAAGGTCCAGGAAACTCTCCACAAGCAGGGGAGTCAGGGCAGGGCTGAGCACTTAGGGGAGCCCATGTAAAACAAAGATGACCCTCAATGGGACCCACAGGCCAGAGGCACAGGGACCTAGAGCAGCTCACCAAAAGGAGCAGGCCATAGTGCCCACGAGGCGGTGTGGCTGAAGATCTTGGTGAAAGAAGTTGCTGGAGGTTGGGGCTACTTGCAGCCCAATGCACTTGTCTCAGAGATGCCAACAAGCATATGCACTTGCAAAAGTACGTAGCGCACAGGGGTTCGGTTATTGCAGCCCCCACGAGGGATTCTGACCTCAGACTTGGTGAGAGGGCATCTCGGGCCTCTGGAGATGTAGATAACCACCACCTGTGCTGTTGAACCCTTCGGAGTCTGCAGGAGCTCGGGATCAGCAGACCGTACAGCAGTGTTGAGGTGCCTACAAATGTAGGGGAGTGACTGCTTCACTGCAAGGGAGATTACTTTGGTTGTCCTTGATGCTTCACAGGCCTTGGAAGGTTCCTGTATGATGCACAGGCACAGACGATGCAGTAGACTGGAAGGGAGAAAAAGTCAGGCCCAAACGATGTCCAGCGGAGTCCAGAGTGCCCAGATGGTAAAAGTGCAGTGGTTTCAGTTCTGAATCTTATCCCATGACAAATCTAGGGACCTACACCCAGGTAAGCCCTTAAGTGCCCTAGGGAAAGAGTTGGGAAGATTCAGGGGACCCTCCCAGTGGAGGGTCTGGACAGGGGGGAGGTTACTTCCATGTTCTTTGTTCAGTTTCGTGCCAGAGCGGGAGCCAATGGCTTCCAGGACTGGGTTGAACTGGACTATGCACAGGGACACCAAATGTGTCCCCATGCAGACTTTCAGGCCCTAGCAAGCGCACCCACTCAGCCCTAATTCACTAAATCCTGTGTGGAGGTGGTCACACCTCCCTGTGACAGGATGCCTATTGTTCTGCCTTCCCCTGCTCGAGCTTGGCTCAGCAGCAGGAGGGCAGAAATGTGTCTTTGGTCAGCAGCAACAATGTTGTGCTGTCCGGGACTAGAAGGCTGGTACCGGGAACACCAAGAGCATAACAGAGGGCTCTACCAGTGCTTGGAATCATACCTCCCACACCATTTACGGTGTAGGAGGTATGATTCCAACATGTTTGATACCAAATATGATAGGATTTGTTGGAGCCGTTTTCGAGATGGTCATCGTGCGGTCGTGCTGCTTCACTGACAACCCAGGAGAATGGACTCCGTAGACTGCAGGGGTGTCCTCCTCATGCAGGGGCACCCTCTCACTTAGAACCAAGCACTGTGCCCTCAGGATTGTAAAGGCCTGCTAGAGGGGTGACTTATAGGTTTTAAGTGCAGTGACCCTTAGATATAGTAAACCTATATCATTAGTAAGTGGTGGATGCACCAACTTACACAGGCTGCAATGGCAGGCCTGTAGTTCCCTTTTGAATGGTCTCTCATGTGTGGCATAATGCAAGCTTCAGCCCTTGGGAGATCTCTGGGGTACCTATGCCCTGGGTAAATGGGTACCATATACTAGGGACTGACAAGGGTACCCCAGTATCCAATCTGGGATGTACCTGGGTACTGAAAACAACAGTTTAGGGAGAAAGCAGATAGACTGGGGTCCTGATTAGCAGGGTCCCAGTCAGACTAGTCAAAAACAGCATCACATCAAGCAAAAAGTGGGGGGTAACCATATGAAGCAGATCCTACTTTCCTACACTCACCCTCTTGTAGCTTGGCACAGAGCAATCAGGCTAATCTAAACAGGCAATATGTAAAGTGTTAGAAATGGGATTTCTGGTTGGCTAGGGCAAACGCCTCAGCCAGGCAGAAACCACAACTCTAGTCAGGGCAAGGGAGTTACACACTGAAGATAACCCCTGCTCACCCCCTTGGTAGCTTGGCACGAGCAGTCAGGCTTATCCCAGAGGCAATGTGTAAAGAGTTTGCGCAACATACTCACACAGCAGTGACACACTAGGCACACCACAAAAGAAACTCCACACAAGGTTATATAAAAAATAGCCTTTGTATTATCCATAAAACACATCAGAGTATAATCACATATATACACTGTGCCATCTGGCACTTAGGTATTACTTTACAGGGTATTATATACATTCCAGGGCCAATCGGGCCACTGTCATCTCCATTAGAACCGGTAAGCAATAAAACAACCAGTAACTCCTGGCAATAGTACCCTAAGCATCGACACATTAGGCATAAACATCTGCAACAGTGCCACATAGTAAACACTAGCAGCAGGAGTACATTCCAGAAAACACAGCATGCCCCCCTTAGGGATGAAACTGCCCAATACATAGGGTGCAGCATATCTGCATTGCCAGCTGTCCACCACCCATCTGGGAACAACAGTTACCTGTGTTCTTATGCAGATACTGGGGTCTTCCCGTAGGCTTCTGGGCCACGCGCCCACCTACTACTGGGAATGCAGTTTCCCTAGCCAGGGGCCTCCGTGGAGGTCTCACCCCGGCCTTCTCAAAACACCACAAGGCCTCTCCCCAAGTAAGGGTATATGCGAGTGGGGAGGCATACACCACCTCCTCCTGCGGGATGACCTCACTGGGTCCCCCGCTTATCTTATAATGGGGTGCGGCAGCCCGTGAACAAGCGGAGCTGCTGTGGATAACTGCCGCTCCTCCTCAATAGTGACAAACCATGCCCCCAAGATGCGGTCAGACACGAGCAGATGCTGCCATCCACGCAGCGTTTCCAGAGATCGGGGACTCTGTGGGGCTTTCTCTCCCCAAACGTAGAGCGCACACAAAAGTGACTCCTGCACGGTCAGTCGGGCATGGAGCGAAGCCTCCATCGGCCCCGCCCACCACCAGGTGACCGTCGCCTGGCGTCCTCCTCCCCTCCCCTGCCGGCCTCCAGGCAACACGCGGGGCTTCCCTTTCCTCCCGGGAGCCCCACCCACAGACAGACGCAGCCTTGCCTGACTCCCAGCCGCAGGGATCACGGAGCAAAGTCTTCGTTGGTCCCGCACTCCTCCTTAGTTACCACAGCAACGCAGGGTGGGTTTCAGCCGGAAGGTTTGCAAAGTTATGGAGCGAAGCCTCCATTTCCTTCTCTGGGCACCACGCGGGGCTCCCACCAGCAACACGGGAGCCCCGCCTACCTCCAGGCACAAGCTTGCCTGACTTCCTGTTTCGCCGATCTCGGCTCGAAGTCTCCGACGATTCTGCGGCCCCCTCTCCTCAGCTCCGACAGTGCCAGGAAAGCGCCAACTGTGTGCCTCTTGTGTGCAGGGGCAGCCCTCCAGAACAAGGGCCCTCAGTCCTCTGAAGGCAGGGGCTAAAGTCCAGCACTCACCACGCGCTGATTCCAAGGGCAAAAGGGGCAGAGCTGGGCCCAGGCAGGCCAGCTCACAGGGCCCTCTAGCAGAGGGGACATCCCTCGTGGCGGTTCCTCCTGGCGCCCAGCAGTCCAAGTAAGCACAAGAAGCACCCACTCCATGGGGTCACAGCCCCCATACTTATACCACAAATGTTTTTGTTCCCAGGGCTCTGCGCCCAGTCCAAACCAGTTCTTGGGGGCACTCCAACATTTGTTTACGGTGCACAACAGTCCCCATTGACAGAGTAGGTCCTGGCCCCAGACACACCACAGCGGGACGGAGCCAGCATTGTCCTAGGCAGGCACAGACCTATTCAGGATCAGGGACTACTCCTCCCACTACTCCAAATGCAGTTCTGCCTATTCAGCCTAGCGCTGACTCACCCCGCCCCTCTGGAGCCACTGCATCTCCCCAGTCCCTGTCACTCCAGAGCGAGACATGCAATACACATCAGGCAGGCACAAAGACACATAGCACACAGAAATGCCCCCTTCTAAAAGTGCCATTTCTAAAATACTGATAATAAATCTGTGCACACCATTATGCAGCATTTATTACCACTATTCCAAACATATCAAACTGGATCACGCTACTACTCTCAGATCAGGAATTACCACTGAATCACTTATCAGGGAATCCCCAATGCATTCCTATTAGAGGGCAGCCTCTCAGTAGTGAGAAACCAAAATGGCTGTTTGTCACTACCAGGACATGCCACACAATTAAGGCACATGTCCTACCTTTTACCTACATCACACACTGCCCATAGGGCTAGCTAGGGCCTACCTTAGGGGTGACTGATATGTAGTAAAAGGGGAGTCACAGACGTGGCAACCACTTTATGTGCCACGTCACAGCAGCAGTAAACTGCGCGAGCAGGCCCTGCAATGGCAGAGGCCTGAGACAGGTTTGAAAGGCTACTTTGGTGGGTGGTGAAAGCAGCGCTGCAAGCCCACCAGTAGCAATTAGTTTATTGGCCCTGGGTATCTGAGATACCACTTTACAAGGGACTGATAGGTAAATTAAATAAGCCAAACAGGTGTAGACCAATCTTACCATGTTTACCATAGAAAGCACATGCACTTTACACTGGAAGGCAGTGATAAAGTGCTGAGAGTCCTAAAACCACCAACACCAGGTCAGAAAAAATACCAGGAGGAAGGCAAAAAGTTCAGGGATGACCCTGCAAACAGGGCCAAGTCGAACATAAAGTATCTGTGCAGCATGCATACACAGTAGGACAATGAATACACCCCAAAAAGACTCCACACAGGGTTATACAAAAAGATTATTATATTATAAACAATACAAGACCAAAATGAAAAAAATCGAAACAGTTGAAGTTGAGATATGAGTTTTTAAAGATTAAATGCAAAACTGGTGCTTAGACGTTACTAGCAGTCAAACGTTTCCTGGAGGTTGCTAGGGACTGGTGCAAATCCAAAGTTAAGGCTACCTGCGATGGAGGCCAGGCCATCTACAGAACCCAGGCAGAGCCCGCTGAGAAAGTTCCTTGGATGGAGCAAAGCGTCTATACTGAGGGCTCGATGCTTCGATCTTTTCCACACAGTTAAAAGTATATTAAGGAATTCCCAATGCTGGCCTATGTGAGGGGTAGGCCTCACAGTAGTGAAAATCAAAATAGTTGTTTATCACTACCAGACCATGCAGAACATAAAGGTACATGTCCTACCTTTTACTTACATAGCACCCTACCCTTAGGGTTACTTAGGGCCTACCTTCGGGTTGACTGATATGTAATAAAAGGAGATTGCAAAAGGCTTGGCAAGTAGTTTTAAATGCCAAGTGGAAGTGGCAATAAACTGCACACACAGGCACTGCAGTGTCAGGCCTGAGACAGGTCTGAAAGGCTACGTCTGTGGGTTGCACAATCTTTGCAGGAGCCCCTTAGTAGCATTTGAAATACAGGCCCAGGGTATATGGCATACCACTTTACAAGGGACTTACCAATACACAAATATTCCAATCAGGTATACACGAAATGCCATCATGGTTAGGGGAGAAGCACATGCACTTTAGCATGGGTTAGCAATGGTAAAGTGCTCACACTCCTAAGACCTACAAAAAGAATTAGCAAAAAATATGTGGCAAAAGACAAAATGTTGGGGGAAAGACCACCCTAAGGATAGCAGGTCTAACAGACACAAACGCAAATTGCTCTAGGAAATAATTGCCACCAGCTAAAGATGTTTAAAAGTTGCAGAATTTCACATTAATCATACACACACATGCTCAATTACACACAGCAAATGGTGCACAAGCACATGGGGAAGAAGATGGCTGAGGAACACATCTGGCTACATGTGCCTGGAATACTGGAGCCATGAACCCCAGAAACCAGTAGGCACTCACAAACACAAATAAGCTTCATTTGGCATTCATTCTAGGCCAACCACAAGTCCCAAAAATATCTCTAGCATAGCAGCAGTGAGAATGTGAAACTCATATTAAAAACAACATTGAAGGCCTACTTTGGGCTAGCCCTCAAATAGTAAAGCCCACAGTAGTAAATCTGGACAAAAATACAAGGAAGTTGGGGAAATATTTCTTGAGTCATATGAAATATTCCATTTCCTTCTAATAGGTTATGTTGTCATAGGTTATATTTTCTGCCTCAAAATAGCAAAGTTTCTCCCAATCTAAAACACCTATACTTGTTAAAATGGAGATTCAAATGCATCGTCCTACCCTCACATAAGAATGAACAATGGCTATAAATATGGGCAGCAGTTTCATACCTGAGATGCCTAACCTGCATAACCAATTGTGCTGCCCTTTTTCCTACAAGTCCCAATACAATACAACACAGGGAGGTAGGATCTCAAACATTTATATCTTGATGTTGATTGCAAGTTGTCAATCAAATAATATTGTTGGCTACTCTTTTAAATTGGGGGCTTTCAAAGCCATCGTCCCTCTAACCGATATCAGTGAGGTAAATCTCAATGAAAGAATCTATCACTTATTGAATTTGTAATATTTTAATTCATAATTGTTGGAAAGTGGTTTATTAGTAGGGGTAAGTAGGTACCTACCACTAGTAATGAGGCCACAATCACAATATAAGGCCCAGCCAAGGTATCAATAAATTATTCCCTTGCTCATCCCTTGGTAGCTTGCTGCGAGCAGGCAGGTTTAACTTAGAAGACAGGTGTGTAAAGCATTAAAAATGCCAAAACATAAATAGGTTAAGACACCAAAACAACAAAAATCCAATGTAGGCAAACAGAATTTGAATTTTTAAAGATCAAAAGTAAAACTAGTGCTTAGAAGCAAATAGAGCTAAAGAAGTCATTCTGGACTGGGACAAAGTCAAGAGTTCTTTACATTTATTTCCAGAAGTGTTTCATAATGCAGGAAAGTGGTCCACAGCACCAGCCAAGGTTTCAGACGCTCTGGTTTGCCTCTTGGGGTCTGGGATTACAAGTCCTACAATAAACCTGGTCAATTTATGGAGCTTTTTAAAAAAGTTGTTCCAAAATTCTTGAACATCTTTCTGAAGTTCCTCTTGTGGGTTTAGAGTGTCCTAAACACCAATCCAAGGGTCTAGAAGCTCTGGGAAGGCACTTTGGGTGTTAGGACTACATTTCTCACAATGCACCTGGCCAAATCCTAAAAGTTCACAGGGCTCACTCCAGGTTGGGGACCTCTTGGGGGAGATGGTGCAGGTGAGCTCTGTGAACCTGTTGCTGTCAGGGAGTCTACTCCTTAATCCTTGTGAAGCCAGGCAAAGTCCTTAGGACTGTAGCCTCAGATTGTGCAGCGGGTGCAGACCTTCAGAGTGCAATCCTTTGGATGCATATCAGGGTTCCTCCTTCTCCTTGATGTTTCAGGCAGCATATCTGAATTGCATGGCAACTCTCCCACATTTACTCAGTGTTCCTGGGAGTCAAGCAGGGGGGCACCCCTGACCAATGGGATGCAGGGTGCCACCCAGGTGTATGATCACTTCCTTCAAAGTGTGGCATATTCTTATTAAGAAAACAATATTCTTCCAAAATCCAAAATGGAGAAAGTCTCTCCTGAAGAGTTAGATGTGGCTAAACCAACCCACTGGTGTGACTAAGTTTCCCTAACACTCCCCTTCTAGCCCTTCCACTAATCTGATTACTGGGGCTTTTGTCTGGCTGAGGGTCCATGACATGGGGTTGAGGCTTTGCCCTGTCCAAACTGTCATTCCCTCTTTGAAGACCAGTTTGGCCCCTCCACACCCTATCCTGCCTTTTGCTTCTGCAGATGCAGTTCTCCCCTCACAAGAAATATTTTGTCTCTCTAGCAGGCCACTTTTCACCTCATTAAGACAGCTTGGCTGTGCCTTGCAGAGGCTGGCACATCAGGAGAGGGCTGCTGGAAGGCTGGATTTTGCCTTACAGAAAAGAAAGTTCTATTACCTATTTTCTGTAATAGTTATAACAAATCTAAAAATGGCAAGCTGTTGGATTTTTCATAACTATTCTTTTAAGCCCATGAACAAAATGTTTAGCTCCTTTCTATCAATAGTTTTACTTTATTAAAGTATTCTCATGTTAGCCTATGGAGCCAATGCATTACAATGGGGCAAAACAAAGTTGGCAGTTTTTCCCTCACCAGGGAAAATAAATCCTCTTTTATGGCATCCCTGATTATAGTTAAAAGGCACCCTAACCCGGGGTTACTAGAGGAGGCCCTAGGGGTGACTTATTTGAAAACATAAGGTAATTTACTATTTGGAGGTACCTTTAATTTCAAAGTCGAATTTGCATATAATTCTACTTTAAAAGAAGCATGCAAGGCAGACTGGCTTTTAAAATTACAGCAGGCACCACAGTAGTGCACGCTTAAGTACATTACGTCTACTAGGCCTCTAAACCTACATACCCTAACATATACTAGGGACTTACAGGTAGGTCGTCAGTACCAATTGTAATTATACCTAATTATCATGCACTTTTAATCAGAGCACAGGGCCTGGGTCTGGTTAGAAGAGCTCAGGGCACAATCAAAGTCAGAAAACCAGCATATTGTAGTCAAAATGGGAGCAAAAAGTGGGGGACACTGCAAACAGGTCCTGTTTTCTCACAATAATACTATTAAGTACTACATGTTAGCCAGAGAACCATGCCCTGTCAAACCTCAGAGCCTTGAAATCCATCCTGTGATTTAATTCCACATAAAATATTAAGGGAGTTCAATTTAGCAATAGGCAGACTATAACACCCCAGGAGCCTATGGCTTTCTGGTGCAACCATGTCAAATGATTCCATCCCATATTTTAGGGCACTTATTAGGGGCAGGAGAGGCCTGTGCAGGTAAGAGGGATAGATAATTAATTTTCCCTCATCCTTGTCTGAGTCCCCCCACCCCGCTCCACCGCTCTTACCTGCATAGGCCGCTCCTGATCAGGGGTCCACCTAGAGGCATGGAAAAAAGGAATCTTCACTCAGAGTAAGCTGGAGACGGTGATGGTGTTGATCGCTACAGAAGGTCGAGACCCTACCTATTTGGTCACTTACAGGCCATTGTCCATGCTAAAAACGGATATGAAACTGCTCTGTAGAGGCTTAGCCAGCAGACAACTTGTGATTGGCACACTCATACACCCAAATAAAACAGGTTTAATACCTAGGAGAGGCACAATGCTTAATATTATGAGACAGAACCATGTTATGCACTCACATGACACCTCTGCTGCACATTTTGTGTTGATAGTCTTAGGCTTGGAGCGGGCATTTGATACAGTGAAATGGTAGTACATGTGGGAAGTCCTGAAGAGCATGGGGTTTGGCTCTAATTTTATTGAGTTCAATTATTATTTATGGACCCTGTGCCAGATCGCTAACTGGGGGCATTGTATCAGATATTTGGAGTCTGGGTATGGGGACTTGGCAGGGATACCTGCTGTCTCCTGTACTGTTTGTGCTTGTGGTGGAACTGCTGGCAGGCAGATTGAGAACTTGGTTGGAGTCCTAGAGTTTTAAAAGCAATGGCAAGATACATATAGTGTCCCTCTATGCGGATGACACCCTAGTTCATCTAACAGACCCAGAGAGGTCTGTGCCCCTGTTATTAGAGGAACTGGAGTAGTTTGAGATGGTGCCTGGCCTACAAACTAATAAAACTAAGAGCCAATTGTTTCCTCTTTGGGTACTAAGCCGGCTGGGAATGTACATTCCATGGGACATAGGAATGCAATGGGAAAAGGAAAAAGTTCTAATATCTGGGAATATGGATGACGCGCCACGCTGTCGCACACTATGATCTTAATATGGGTGCATTTGTTAGAAGATTAGACCATTCTATTGAGATTTGGATAAAATTACCTCTCTCATGGACCGTATATCGGAGGCAACAAATGGTGTGTCCCCCCCGATGTTTATTGGTCCTGCAGAATGTTAAGTGACTGATTCGGACTGCTACATTTCTCCAATTCGACAAGATGCTGAACTCATTGGTTTGGGGAGGAAAGAGAAGTCAATGAAAAGGACAACCTGAAACTCTCATTTCTGAAGCAAAGGCTGGGACTCCATGATTTGCTTTATGTTATGCTGTAACACAGCTACAGCATGTTGTCAGCTGGTTTGATGAGGAGCCTAAGTGGGAGCACTCCCTGCTTGTGGATAAGCGTAGGTCGCACTCCCTTTGAGAGCTCTTTCTGATGGTTAGATGAGTCCACAGGATTCCCTGTACTTAATTAAGTTGACAACGGGTGTGTGGTACAGAGTCCTCTGCAAAATACTGAAAAGGTCGCCCTTTGCTGAGGGTCCATTGCTCTGGATATGACCTTTGCCAGATGGCGTGAGGGCAGTTGCAAGCATGTTGGGGACCTATACTATAATGCAGTGCGCGCAACAAAATTTGTTTTATTTATTTAATTGTTTACTTACCTATGTTCATCCATATTCCGGTGTTTACTACCCCCCACCCTGCCCCTCCCCCTCCCCGCCTCACCGCCCCACGGAACTCCCTCCACGGGCCGCTACTGCTATAATGCTAGATTTATTATTGTTGAGAAGGAACAATTTTGAGTGGTAACGGGCTAGTTCCTTTGATATGCTAGACTGGTGCATACATCCTGTATGGTTTGTACTACATTCCTTGAAAGGCTACAGGAGTATGCTACTATGTGGCAATTAGTGGAGCTCACGGGTGTAAATGTCTAATAACACCTACATAGGACCTTACTGGGGGATAGAAGGGGCATGATGCTATGTGCGTGTTGGGGACGTATCTTACACCCTGTAAATTAACAATGATCTACCCTGGTAGGCCTGTGTTGTGTCGGAGATGTGGCCTGTGCCCCGCTGACTTCATTCATATGACTTGAAATTGCCCGTATATGGTGGGAATTTGGGGGGAAGTGGTGGAGGAATTTTTGTGTAATACAGCACTCTGATTTGAGGGGTCTGTGAAACTGTGCCTGCTTGGCATATTGAGGAAACTGAAACATCATAAAATGCAAGACAGCATGGTGGCGCTTGGCTTGGTGTTGACCAGGCAGTGGATAGCAGGGGGCCTGATTCACAAAGGTAAACTTACACTTTTGTGTAAGTTTCTGATTGTTTGCAATTCACAAAGGTATTTTACTAGTAGCATCTTTATGGCTGTGGCGTCTCTGCACATAAAAAGATAGTACAGTCCTATCTTTTATGTGCGAAGACTCTGCAGTTGTAAAGATGCAACTAGTAAAATGCCTTTATGAATAGCAAACAATTGTTACTCACACAAAAGTGTAAGTTTACCATTGTGAATCAGGCCCTGTGGAAAAAGGCCTGCTAGAATGGGCGATAGCAGATTAACAGCATATGAAACTAGTCTAAAGGGATGATAGAATGTGGGAGGACTTGGATGATTGGGGTGAGATGATTACAAAAGTTATGGACCCTCCTGGACATGGATCTCCTTAATTAGCAGACAATGGGAGGCTGCTGCTTGGATAAAAGGACTGGGGTGGCTGACACAAGAGGGTGTTTGCTGTACATCTTCTGAAATAGTTCAAGACAGTAAAAGGCATATTCACTGAATACTAGAAGCTGGTTGCAATTAATATGTTTATTGTTGTTTGTGTACTGTATTGAAAATGTCAATAAACTGAAATAGAAATGTATTAGTATGGGAGGTCATCATGTAATGTTTATTTACGAGTCAGAGCATCTTGGCTGCCTTGAGAGATTCTGGGAGGATGCCTTAAATGAGAGAAGCATTTGCAACAGTGAGTAAGGGTGAGAGAGTGTCCCCACAGAAAGCTTTAATGAAGGGCGTCAGTAAGACATTGTCTATATAAGAAGTGGCTTTGGGGATATTGAGTATTGTAGCAAAATCTGCGAGAGTTAGGGCTTTGAAGGCTGACCATTTCTGGATTTTAAAGGAAGGGGTATGAGCAAGAGATGAGGCAGGCTTGGCATGGTCGATGTGTTATCAGATCCTCTGTTTTTTGTCACTGTCTCTGAAGAAGAGGTTGATGGCATTGCACTGCAGTGCTTTATTGTCTTGAAAAGGATTCTGCTTCTACGGGTGGCTTCATTGATGATGTTGGTATAGTACTTTGCTTTGGCTGATGTGATGAGCTATATGCGTGTTGTGCAGAGGGACTTCAATATAATGAGTTGATAAGGAGTTCTGCTTTCTTCCATTTTATCCTGTCTACTAGTGTATTGCTTGTTATCAGCAAGATCGTTTGAGCACCAGTTTGCTGAACGTTTTGACTAGCGCCTGCATATTTTAATTAGCGTGTGGCTGTTCAGATAGTTTTTGAAAAAAATGTTGAATTTGTTTAGAAAGGTGTTGGCTTCAGAATTGGAGTTGATAGGGTGAGACATGTTCAAGCAATAGTTTGTCTATGGACGATTTGTTGACAGATCTGAAGGTTTTGTTTTCTCTTTTGGTTTGCTTTTGTTTATTGGTAGTACGCTGAGCAGGGAGACAGGGATTGTGGAGTAGTCTGTCCAGTCAGATGTATGGATGGTTCGCATTAATTTGTTTCTGATATTGAGAATACAAGGCCAAGGATGTGATCTTTGCAGTGTGTTTGTTGTGTTACATGCTGTGCAACATTGAGGGACCTATTTATGAAAAAGTCATGTAGTGCAGTGCAGCAAGTTACCTTGCTGCTCTGCACTATGTAACAGGGAAAAGGCAGAAATGCGCCATATTTAAGTCAATACGGTGCATTTTTTGCCTTTTCCTCTGCACTGGCGCCCTTGTGGCACCCTTGCACCTGGGTGCAAGGGTGCTTGTGTTGCACGCAATATTTCTTTTGTGCAGGATGGGATACCGTCCTAAATAAAGGCAACCTGAGAGGCATATTCCTCTATCTATGTGTGCTGAAGAATGCAGCACACATAGAAAGAGAAAGTAATGAGGAGAAATAAAGATATTTCTCCTCGTTACGCCTCTCCTGGGAAGGCAAAACTTTTTGGCACATTCCCAGATTTACTAGTTCTGGTAAATCTGGGAATGCATAAAAAACCATGGGCCAGATGTATCAACATTGTATTTTGCGAGTCCTTAATAGCGAATTTTACCGATTCGCTATTATGGACTCGCAAAATACAATGTATGTAGGTTTCGCAAATAAAATTGCGATTCCTATGCATTCCTTATTTGCGACTCGCAAATTGCGAGTCGCAAATATGGAATGGCTTCCCATTCATTTCTATGGGACTAGAGGCCCATAGGAATTAATGGGAATTGCATGCGCATTTTGCGAGTACCCAACTTGAAGTTGGTGGTAATTTGCGATTCCTTATAGCCAGGTTGCAATATTTTTTGCTTCCAGCATTGCATTTAAGGAATCGCAAATTGTGATTCCCTAAATGCATTCGCAAAATAGGTAATCGCAAAAATTGCGATTCCCTATTTTGCGAATGCCTTTTGAGATGATACATCCCAAAAGGCTTTTTACTGTTCGCAAACAGGCCAATTCGCAGAGTTGGCCCATTTGCGAATGGTAAAACGCTTGATACATCTGGCCCCATGAGAGTTCGGTGGGAACACTCATGCAATGCCCATGGTATACCTCCCCAGGACAGAGTAAAGCAGCATAGTGATTTGCGCTGTGTTTCCTTACTCCAGATTTATGGAGCCTCTCATGGCCACGCAAAGTGGACTTCCATGGCTTCATGAATCTGACTTAAGGTTTGCGTCACTCCTGCATCACGTTGCATGGTTCAAGAGCAATGCAAACTGGGTCATAAATTGGCCCACGAGTGGTGTGCAAATAGGGTTGAGAAAGGTGGCTCTTGTCTTCTTTCAGCTTGTGTTGTATGGGAGTATGACATCACCCAAGAACTTGGTGTGGACATTTAGGATAGACAAGGTGGCAAGGAGATCTGAGAATTCATCAAAAAAGGTCAGTGCTTGCTTGGGAGGCATGTAGATAAGATGGACAGTGGTCTGAGTTGCAGAAACTGGGAAATGGCATGTCAGCAGCTCTCTGGTGTTCTGCGCCACTTGCTTGCCTAGGTTGCAGGACAAGAAGCACTTACTGTTGCCAGCAAGTGCCAATTCTCTTTTATCTGTGCGGTCCATGTGATGGATTCTAATGAAGAGGACATCAAGTTTGTGATAGGTAATGATGTCTGCAATGTGTGGTGCATTGAGTATTGCAGAGTGAGTGTTAATGGGCATGAGCTGGAATGTGTGTTCTGTAGTTTCAGGGTGTGTTGTAGTTAGTGGGTCTATGTGTTGTGAAAATGCTACGTGAGTGTTGGAGGTTATCTTGCTGTAGGTGTGCCTGTAAGGACTGGCTCGGTGAGACACGTTTCTTATTTTACTTTATATGGTTTTACTGGAACAGGGGTTCTAGCTCAAGGCTTGTACCAGGCTGAAGAGGCCCAAATAGGTAATATCGAGTCCCAGGACTGAAGAGTCAATTGAAGTAGGGAGACAGCAGGAAGTGGTATCGTTTCCTGTGCAGATTGATGATGGGAAATAAAATCCTCTTGCCTGGCTTCTCCATTTAATGTTGGTTTTGGCAGAAAACCAGTGATGTCACTTACTATGCAGATGAATGATGGAAAAAGCAGTGATGTCACTTCCTGTGGAGAAGGATGGTGGGAAATGAAGTCTACTTGCCTGGCTGCTTACTTTAATGATGTTCCTGATGGGAAAACAGTGATGTTTTTTCTTGTGCAGAAGAATGGTAGGAAATGAATTGCTCTTGCTACCCTTGTTTTTGTAAAGGTGGTTTTGACAGACTTTACTTCCTGTGCAGCCAGATGACAGAAAAAGTACCTGCCCCAAGTTGATCCTTGCTCAAGATATTGCAACAGGAGAGTAATCCATGAGCAGGAATCCACATCATTAGACCACCATGGTTATTTTAAAGGGGGAGTTCCCTCTAGATATGAACTTATGCCCCCTCTCAACCCAAGCACTCAACTGTAGCTTTGCCTTCCTCTGGAGGCATGTTATGCTGTTCACCCAATCTGCTTGCCACAGGGGGCGAGAAATCCCCCTAGCACCAGGTAAATTTGTAAAAAATGAAATGGGATGGTGGGGCATCTAGCATCAGGCTGATCCACACCCAGAGGACCCTCAACGTCTTCCTGTCCCTTGGTGTCAGAATGGGGAGCCCTGAGGAGCAGGGAGCTCACTAGCCACCTGAGAATTTCTTTCAAAAAGGAATGACAATTGGTGGGAGCGGCCCATGCGGCATCAGGGTGCCCCCACACTACTAAAGCCCAGACAATATTTCTGCCTGCTTAGGAGGGAGATTTGATAGTTTACCCCAATCTACTCTACCAGAGGGACAGTAAGCACCACAAGACACCAGGCATGGCTTCTTTTTTAAATTATGTATGGGATAGAGGAGCATGTGTTGGCATCGGGCCACACATATCCACTCCAGGCACCAAGAGAGTCTTTCTGCAGTTTTAGGAGTAACAGTAGGGAGTGTATCAACAATCTGGTCACCAAGGGGAACAAAACATAAAACTCGACATCAGGATTTAATTATTTCTATTATTTATGAGGAAGTAGGCTACCCATATTGACACTGGGGGGCACTCATTTCTGGCTCTTGTGAGACAGATTGGAAATTTACACCCATACTTCACACCCAGAGGGGGTCTGAAAGCACCACTAGACACCAGGGATTACCTTTTTAGTCATGATTAGGTTGAATGGTTGAACAAAATTGGCTTTTGGTCACACCACACACAGTCTTTCTAGCCCCCTGGAATTAATATTGGTTGATTTACTGTCAAGCAGTCCACACCAGGCAGCTGAAGGCATTAGTAGACATTAGTTAATACTTGAAAACTTTAAATTATGTTTATGGTGGGTGGCAAGCCCCTATTGACTTCGGCCACACCCTCCAACTCAGGAGATGAAACAGTCTTTCTGGGATTCAAATTGGGGAGTTTTACCCCAATCTTCCCATCTAGGGAGAGACAAAGCACCACTAAACACTTGAGACAACATGATTGCTTTTTTAAATTGTGCATGGGTTTGGGGCAGGCCTCCTATTGTCATCCAGCCTCACTCCTCCACCACAGAGAACTCACCATCTTTCTGCCCTCCTGGGAGGTAGACCTATGATTTTCTCCCCAAGCACAACAATATATCAAGGATTACATGATTACTTTTTATGTATGGAGTAGAGAAATAATTTGTCCTGGTTTTCAGGCCACCCCACCCATCCAATGATCTGTCCTGGTTTTGGTCGACTCCAACCACCCAAGGGCTATTACAGTCTTTGTGTCCACATTCTTAGGTGCAGATTGGAAGTTTATTTTCAATCTGCTCCCAGGAGGGCATAAAGCTCAATAGAGCACCAGCAATTACTATATTTTTTTATTACGCATGAGGTGGGGGACTCACCTGTTCGAGCATTTGGCCACCTTGGGCTTAAGTCTTTTTACTCACCAACGGGCAGATTGTTGGTTTACGCCCAATCTGTTTGTTGGGAGCATAACTAGCGGGGTGGGAAATCTGCATAATTTACTTTTGCGTAATAATTCAAAATTTCAGCAAAATGTTGCCAAATAATACAATATTTGCAAAATGCAAATCAATAATTTTGTGCTATATTGTAGCGTGCAATCATATCTCACATCAATTTATGGTGTGAGGACGCATTTAACAAAAGCACTATGGACAGCAGTCATGAGCAATCTGTTTTTTGCAGTAATTCCTAACAATGAATTGCAAGTCAAGAAGTACATTTTCACCCCGAATGCACATAATTATACAAAGCGCTGTAAAGTCATAATTTCTGGATTTTCCCTTAACAAATATATAACAAAATTCCCCAAATTACGTGGATTATGCTTGCATAAATTAAATTTTACCCAGGTCTACATAAAACTCACTAGACCACCAGTTAATGGTTCCGACATTGAGCTGGCCAAAACTCCTGGACCCTAGACATTCTCTCTGCAACCTGGGGAGGTAAAATGGAGGGTTTTATCCCTTTCTGCCGGCCCATATGTCAATCCCAATTTTATTTCACTTGCCATTGGGGATTGCTGCAGTGTTCCGGCTCTAGGTCGGCTGCTCCCCAGGGAAGCATATCAATCATGAGCATTTCTGAAATGTAGAGACCCATGGGAATCGAAGATGGATTGACTTGCATGCATCCCAGCATTTTGTCTAACTCAGAAGGCGAACGTTAATGTCAAAACTGTGCATAAACACCCCAATTTCCATCTCACCTCCCACAAGGGATTTCTGTAGGATTTAGGTATAGAGTCAGATGGCACCTAAGGGGGGTGTGGCTTGCATGGATCTCAACATGATGTCTACACAAAAATGCAATGTGAATGTCAGAACTGTGCCTAAAACCACCAACGTTCCTCTCTCTTTCCATGGCAGATGTATGCAACATTTGGGCCCAGGGTCAGTCATCACCCGGAAAACCCTTCCAATCCCGGGCATGTCTTAAAACTTGAGGACCAACTGAATTCAGGGCATTGTAGCTTGCGCAGATCTCATCCATTTATCTTACCCAGAATTCCTGCAAATATCTAGGAATGGGCAAAAAAATTATATTTTGCCCAAATTACCTGACAGAAATCTTGTCCACTTCCACCCAATGGCAAACATCTTGCCATCCTTTACTCCCACCTAGCTACTCAGAAAAAATGGACCTTACATGTGTGGGTGGACCTAACACAAATGGCAGGGACAGACCAAAATTGTAAACACATGGGGCCCGTTTCACAAAGGTAAACTGAGACGAAAGTCTAACTTTCCGACTTTTGGTATTCACAAAGAGCTTTTAAGAGTAGTAGAGTTTTGGTCTTAACTTTAACTGAGACCAAAACGAAGTCAAAAATCTAACTTTACAACTCATAAATGCCCTTTGTGACTACCTAAAGTTGTAAAGTTAGACTTACGTCTCAGTTTACCTTTGTGAATCGGGCCCATGAAGTCCACATTGAAGCTATATTTGCTTTGTACAGTGTGACCAGTTCCTGTCTGTCACAATAGGCCCATAAGCAAATTTGTGGTAACATTTTAATCAGGAGAAATGTAGGAATGAAGAAAGGGTGAGTATTTGCTGCTAGCTGCATATTGCACAATTTTCAGTCACATAAATATGAGGAAATGTAGTTTTCTTGCCATACTTTAATATTCATAACAAAACATTCTGCGTAACAAAAAGTATTGTGATCCATGCATGTCACACAATCATGGAATGATCAATGTATCTACTTTTAAATGTCTGGGGTTGTTATATTTCCCAGGGAGCTGCAGTCCAACCCCAAATAAAGTATAAAGAAATCAAATTTTGTGGCAAACTTAACATTTACAAGAACTCTGGGTAAAAAGAAAACATACTGGGATCAATGCAATCCATTCTACCAAGGATTCCCCATGGCCTGTAGGTTCAGAAAAACAGAGAACTGGTATGGTCCCATGGGTGCTGGCTGAGGGCTAAATATTGCAGCAATCTCCCATAAACAGTGAGAGGTATGTGGGTAATTGTAGGTATAGTTATGATGTTTCAAAGGTATTCTGGGTAAGAACGTATAGTTCGGCATTGGCACAAGAAAACCTCCCTCTTTTGTTTTCCTGTTGTTTAGTTTTCAGAAAGGTCTGGTGTTGTTAGATTTCACTGGGTGCCAGCTGACTCTGGCCTGAATACTACAGCAATAAACATCCTGAGAATAATTGAAATTCAAATGGAAAATCATAACCTTTCCACACTTCATTTTGTGGTCATTCACGTCCCTGGAAATATGTGGGATTCGGTTTTTATCGAGTGACTTGTGGGAACACCATGTAGTAAGAAGTTTGTGGATCTGAGCAGATTTCTGAATGTTTCCTCACAGAAATTTGAGAAAATTCAGCGTAATCCTTATGGGGCATCATGGGTAAGAAAACACCCCTGTTATGTCTAGTTTTCAAACATTTCCGGGGCTGCCATGTTCCACTGGCTGATTGGCAAGACCAGGCCCAAATACCCTAGCTTTGTACATCTCCAGAATGATTTAAATTCTAAGAAACAAACCTTGATGTTTCCATGTTGCACTTTGGGACCATTCCTGTCCCAAACAATAGAATCATAAACACAATCCGGGGTTTTTGGATACCATCTGATGCTGGAAATATCCAGCACAAATATGTGTTAAATAATCATTTCAGCTAAATCTTGATGTCTACAATGGAAAAAATAACAATATCATCTGGCACTCTCATGGGGGTCTAGTTGTAAAAAATGCTAGTGGTTGGTAGGGTAGGTTGGGTGCCTGATATCCACATGCCAGAATATTGCAAGTACGCCTATCCCCAGAATGATTGAAATTAAAAGGAAAGTTCTTGATTTTTCCTTGCTGCATTTTTTAAAAATAGTTCTTTATTTTTCCATGTTGCATTTTGGGGCCTTTTCTGTCCAGAAGTGAAAGGTTCACCCACACAAGTGTGGCATCATTTTGATCAGGAGTCAGATGGGAATTCTAGGTCATAGGGCTTTTTCGGATCTCAACAGATTCTGAAAATTTACCACACATAAATGTGAGTACATTCAGTGATTTTTGCCAACATTTGAAGTTTGCAACACATTTGGCATAATAAAAAGTGGAGGAACCTATGCAAGCTACACCAGCAGACAGCCCACTGGGTGCTTAGTTTCCAAAATATCTGGGGTTTGTATGTCACCTTGGTGCCTGGCATTACCAGGCCAAGACACTGCAACTACCCTATCCCAAGAATCTATAAAATTGTAATAAAAAATGTTGATGCTCCCATGGTCTGCTTTAAGGTCTGCCCTGCACCATGCGATAGACCCGTTCACATGTGGTGTATGGCTTTTATCGAGAGAAATGTGAGAAAGAAGAATACTAAAACTGTCTATAAAATTTACCTACAATTTTGGTTTCCAAATGTAAATTGGTGTGCAAAAAATGAACTGATTTTGTCAAGCACGCCCTGAGTCACATGATTTTATGGGTAATCCTAAATTCATAGCGAAATAAATAACCCCTATTCTTAAAAAATGCATAGCTTACTTCTTATCTTTTTTCTTTCATTAGATTTTATCTCATACATTTATGCATGGTTGAAATTAAATGAAAAATGATTATACATTGCTGATCGGTTGATGGCCAGATTTACTAGGATTTTGCAGCGGGGTTGCATCACTTTTTTGGTGCGGCCTTGAAAACAAAATCCATTTTCGCATTTATTATCCATGCAAAGTCAATTTGTGTGGCTTTGCATGGTTTAGAAAACACAAAGTGATCCAACAAAACACAAAATATAGCACTGTCTTCGGATGCTTTGCCTTGGGTAGGCATTACATGGGAGGAAATGGGCATTCCTTTGCATCCACGCATGTATTTGGAATGCAAACCCTGATTTACAAATACTTGTAAACCTTGGTTTTTGCCAAAATGTTGCACCTACCCGACAGATGCGTAATGAGAGAAAATATCTTTTTTTTTTCCTTGTTACTTCCTCTTTCCATGTGTGCTGCATTATCAGCACAGAATGAAAGAGGAATATCCCTCTAAGGATTGTTATTATTCAGGAAGATATCCGTTCTTGCACAAAAACAATCCTGCTCGTAACGTAGGCACCATAGCACCACGGCACAAGGGTGCCTGCATTGGTGCCTGTATTGGTGATGGCAGCTACAACTGCGCCAGGGCATAGAGATCGGAACAGTGCCAAACCTTGGTAAATATTGATTTGTTTAGCTCTCTCCTGTACACGAAACAGAGCGCAACAAGTTGCTTTGCTATTATGCCCCTCTATAACACTGCAACTCCAAGAATAAGATCGAGGGAATAGTAAATTACTTTTGTAGATATACCATCTGAGCAAAAAATACACATGAAAACATTGACACCTATTTATATTTTTTTCTACTTACTGTCATTATCGTTTATTGCATTTCGGAAAGCCATGAGGGATCTACTTTAAATGACTCCTTGCAGAATTCAGAATTGTGGCTATTTCTCAGAAATGTATAGCTTTCAAGGTTCACCCACGGGTCTCACACCTCTTCCCCCTCGAACTCCAAGTAGGTATATCAGCAAAAAAGGGGCATATTGATCCCCACTTAGAAAATTGCAAAACTATGTTGACAGAATAAATTTGTAGAACTCTCTGTTTCTGAAAATGGAATGAGGGTGAACTGACGGTTTTAAAAATATCTACCCACGTTCTTGTGCAATAGTATTTCTCCATTTTTCAGGGAAAAACCTACGAATTCACCACATATTGGCTATTTTCTTGTTTCCGTCAGAGGAAACCTCAAACCTAAGGTTCCGATATAATCCTCAATAGGTTTGAAAAATTAACGCATATTTGGCATGGATATTTTTATGTGAAAAGCAAAATATGTATTTCCCATCGTGTGGATTATCAAAGGACAGGTTAAGTATGTGCTTGGAATTTATCATATTTGACATTTCTTTTCCTCTACTCTCTTTCCTCAATTTCTGCAATGTTGTTTTTTTATTTCATTGGCTAAAATACTTCGGTGGGAGTGTGATGGTTAAAGTTAACAATACTCTTGCCCTCAAATGACTAATACATAATTAAACATATTCATTGAGTGAGATAAAAACGTTATGCATTGTAGAGGCTAAAAATTTCCTTCAGAGTTCAAAAAATCTAATTACCAGGGAATATTCATTCATGTTTACTTGTAAACCTATTTATACATATGCTAGCAGAAAAAAGATCCAGTAATGTCATTGTAGATATTTAATTTTTGTTGCACATTTCATAGTTAATGTGGTTTCTGCTCTGTAATACTTTCCTTTTAGGCTTTCTATTGCAGTAGCGGCTCCTGGATGGAGTGCTGTGGGGCAGTGGGGCGGGGCGGGGAGGGGCAGGGTCGGAGGTAGTAAACTCGCGCGCAATGTAATTCGTTTTATTTACTTATTTATGTACTTAACTCCAGTTCGGCCGTAGGCCGGAGTTTACTACCCCCCACCCTGCCCCTCCCCCGCCCCGCCCCACCGCCCCGCAGCACTCCCTCCAGGAGCTGCTACTGTTCTATTGTAAACCCTCGACATATTTTATTAAGTTACTTATCAAGTGTATTTTCTGCAAGATCAGGCATTTTTAGCCTTGGGAGAAGACTGTTATATGTTTATGCTTTGGGTTCCACATGCCTTTAGATTCAAGATTTAATTTGTGTAGAGATTTCTTCAATGGAATTATGTTTTAACATACACTCCATGGGGTCTTTCAAAATTATTTAACATATCCCCTTAATTTCCATTACATTCTGCGCTAATTGAGCTATGATGAACAAATCAGGGCCTGATCTGTAATCCTTTTGAAGTCAAATCCTGTAAGTAAGTGGGTTATCAGTGGAGAAGGGTGAGAGCCTCAAGCAACTAATAAACTCTGTCCTTGTCATGGTGTACCAATAAAGGTCATTAAATAAACCTGTGCTGGAACCTCTGGTATTTTGGCACAAAAGAAATCAGGCTTAACTTAGAAGCAATGTGTAAAGTATTTTTGCAGAACTCAAACATTAATGAAGTGAAATCAGGAAATATCCCAAACCAATTTAGAAAAACAGAGTGAAATGTAATAAATGAAAGGACACCAAGAAGAGAGAAATCCAATTAGCAGAACTGGAGTTCTGAATTTTTCAAATCTTTGGGGATATTGGTGGCAAAAAGCACAAAAATACCTGGCTAGAAGGAAAAAATACTCTTTATTTGGACATCTATATGGTATTGGGAAAAATTGGGAAATTGGAGACTCAAAAGGGACAATGTCCTTGAGTCTCACTGGTCGACATGTTTCTAGCCCTACCCCAGGGCTATTCTTCAGGATCAAGGAAAAGTATATATGGTCCCTGATACCACTCCTGTTAGTACGTAATTAAATACATGATCATTTGAGAATGAATATTAAATACTGATACATTCAGCACCTATTTGGTGAAGTGTTTTTGAAAATCTGCAAGAATATGAAGGGGAGAAAGTTAATAGGACATGGCAGAATTGTACAATTAAATATATTATGCCATAAAATACTACACCTTCGTGGGTTGTGTGATATATTTTTCTCTGGTACATATGATGAGCACATGTAGTGATTTGTAAAAACGTGCAATATAAAATTTACATACAATATAGAACACACACACTGCTTTTTATCAAATATGGCACCAAAACGTACATGTTGATAGCACTAATAAGGCATCATGAGTCCAAAAACGGGGGGAACGGACGCCTGTCTTCACACTCTAAGTAGAAATGGAAAGAGAAGTAGCATGAGCCCATCTGTTGTACATGTCACTGACAATGTAAAATGAGGAGAAAGACAACATCCGCTTGTCTGTTGTAAAGTTTTTGAGGAGGATGCAAAATGAGGAAAATAGCTATTTTGTACTCACTCCGTCAAGGCTACTCCCTTACTGAGGGACTTGCACCTGCCCGTGGCTCCGTAGATGCCAGTGTGTGGTGCCGGTCCCGTATTAGTCTGCCAGAGTCAGTCTGACATTGACGTCCTCATGTGCACGAGAGACTAGCACGCTGAGCTCACAAAATGGCCACCTGGGAAGGAACTACTTCCTGGACTTTGCCGGATGTTTAACTCAGTTCGGACGTTTATGGCAACTTGTGACATGGATGTTGAGAGAAAGGTGAAAATAATAGAAATAAATGGAGTATTTCGTCGGATGATCCCAATGCTATTTACAAACGGGAGAAAAATAATTGACAGAAATATGGCAAAAAGATTAAGGAGATTCTTTACTTTGAGATAAGACTCTTACTTGTAAAGAAAACATGTTGTTTTTTGTTTTTTCATATAATTTATATTATATAATTTTTTCATGTCATTTACAGATGTCAAAAAAGAGGTGCGGTTGTGTCGAGGATCATGGCTGATGTTATTACATCGCTGATATTGATATATAAGGGAGCATCCATAATTTCCTCATTCATATTTCATGTCATATGATGGGGATGTTTGCACCGGAATTCTGATGATCATTCTT
The DNA here is from genome assembly GCA_963921515.1 of Calotriton arnoldi. Taxonomy (NCBI): domain Eukaryota; kingdom Metazoa; phylum Chordata; class Amphibia; order Caudata; family Salamandridae; genus Calotriton; species Calotriton arnoldi. The sequence continues at coordinate 95,161 of CAWUFW010020556.1, read as the reverse complement.
GGGTTATAATACTGACTGCTACTTCCATATAGTTCTGTGGCATGTTGACTTGGGCACGTAAACTGACCCCAAGGGATGTTTTCGTTGAGACCCCACAAAAGTGTCTTGAGTCTAAAGACCCTTCATTGCTCTCTTTCAAAAAGGAATGATTCTTGATTTACTCTTCCTAGGATAACCCATTGGAGATCCCTTACAGCATGCTTCTGTTCCATGTAGTGTACTGACATTTTTGTCGTTGCCCGGCCACATCTGAGGTTGCTCTGATGTTCACAGATTCGTGTTTTTATCTTCTTTGTGGTCAAGCCTATGTAATCTAAACTACATGGGCATGTGATCATATACACTACAGATTGGGAGTTGCAATTGGTGAAATGACGCAACTACCAGATCGTGTTGTTGTTGAAAGTGATCAATTTGGTTTTTCTGGTAAGGTGACACAACGCTACAGCTGCCACAGGGGTGATGTCCTTTTGTTGGAGTCAGGAAACCTTGGGTATCTTTTTTCTCATTTGTTAGGGATGGTCGTGTGCGAACCAGTATGTCACGTAGGCTGTGGCCCCTTCTATGTGAGAACATAGGTTTGGAAAATTGTAGAGTACCACCATTAAGTGTGCGCCAGTGTTTATTTATAATTTTGCTCACTTGGTTGGATGCACTGCTGTAGGTAGTGATGCAGATGAGTTGTTTTCTCTCTTTGGGTGGTCTGATCTCTAACAGTGCATCCCTTTGGTTGTTTTTGGCTCGTTTCATTGCATTAGCAATGATTCTATTGGGGTAGTTCCTAGCTTGTAACTTAGACACAAGGTCCTCGGCCTGTTTCTTATATTCACTCACTGTCGTCAGTTTCGTCTGAGTCTCAGGAAATGGCAGAAAGGTAAATTTTCCCTCAGATGTCTAACAAACGCCCCCCTACTCCTATCTCTCTCATTTGGTTTAGTTAAAACCTACAGTGCTCCCACGTCCCCGTAGGTCGTAGCACGCCCCGTCCCGCATCGGGACAGAAAGAATCCAATGATGAAACATGCCACCAAGGGGTAACCCTGGTGGGTGAGGGTTATTTTAAGAAATATTTCTACCTTCTAGAACTCTTGAAGGGGAATCAAATTAAATGTCTAAGAATGGAGTGACTCTTTGTGTTTTCTAATACAACTAACGGAAGGACGAGTCCCTCTTACCTCCTCTACCTCCTCTCTTTGATTTTTTCAAAAAACTCAAAAAGCCATTCATGAGTTCCTGTTTGCACGGGATCGAGTCAAAATCACAATTTGAGGACGACCACAATGGAGTATGGGTTGAATACAGAGATCTTGTTCATCACTTTGAAGAGTTTACATTCTCTCAGACAAAATCCACTTGAGGAGTCTCAGCTGGAGCTTCGCGTTGTCAGGGGCCACAAGGAGAACTTTGTTGCCACGAGCCAGCTTGCGGTCGTGATGAGCCACAAACCTCTGGATTTTCACCTGTAGCTTAGGCTTAAAGCAGGAGAAGTACACTTTGATGGCAGCCAACCAAGGGTCCAGGACCTGGGGACCACCTCTTGGGAATCAGGAGTCACTCCAAGGCTAGCAGCAGAGCTCAGGCAGGGCCAGTTAGTGCTGTCAACTGGGCAGTTGCATGGAAGGCCTCTGGAAGATTGTTTTGTCCCTGTATCATAAACAGTAGGTCAGCCAACTGACCCTTGGATTCACTTCTGGGGATCCTGGGTTTAAGGATAGCAGTCAGTCCTTCTACTGAGTCTTCCACAGGTCCAGGAGTGTTCTGATGAAAGGTTCTGAGGGTGCCACCCTTATGCTCAGTGCCAGCCCCTATGTCTAACCTTCTCCCTTCTCCCTTTCCTGGACTCCAATCTGGGTAGGGGGAAAGCAGGCAGGCCTAGATATGAGCTGCACTTGCCATTGGCACTGCATGCTGCATTGGAAGTCAGGAAGGGGTGGGCGCAGCCCTCTTCTACCCTTTGAAGCTCAGTTAGGACTGAGTACAACCACCCTGTCCACCCTGCTCAGGAGGGAAACAGCATGTCCCACTCCCAAGACCCATTTGTCCCCATGTCTGGAAGGAATACAAACTACAACACAGGAGAGCCATTCACAGTTATATGACCCTGGACAGTGGCAAAAAAGGCATATTTAGTTTAGACACAAAAATGATAACTTTCTAAAAGTGGCATTTTAGCAACTTAAAATACGCCTTTATCTTTAAAGAGAAATTTTAATTACAATTCAAATGAGTGGGAGAAGTATTTCTCTATCTGCTACCAAACTGACATTATCACTTATTAAGTGTACTAAGGTAAACCAATGTTAGTCTATGGGAGAGATAGACTTTCTACAGTGAAAACCAACGTTTGGAGTTTTTCACTGCAAGGACATGTATAATTTAAGTACACACGTCCCACTTTTAAAATGATATGAACCCTGCCCTATGAGCTTCCAGGGCCTTACTTAGGGATGACTTATAAATATTAAAAAGGAAGGTTTAGGCCTGGAAAAGGGTTTATTTTGCGAGGTCAGCAAAACAGCAGTATAGACTGCAGTTGCAGGCCTGAGACATGTTTTACAATGCTACATTAGTGGATAGCACGCAGAGTGATGCAGCCCACTAATAGCATTTGATATACAGGCCCTGGGCACATGTAGTACCACATAAGAGGGACTTATAATTAAATTAAATGTGCCCATTTGGTGTATATAAATTTTACCAGATTTAAGGGAGTGAGAGCAAACACTTTACCTCTGATTAGCAGGAGTATACATACACAAAGTCCTAAAATCCAACAAAATTGGGTTCAGGAAAGAAGGCAGAAATCTAGGCTGACCCTCCAGAAAGGCCTTAATCCAACAAACCTTCAATTCATTAAGTATTGGTGTATATATGTGATCAAACACAGATGACAAATGTGTGTGTGTTTTTATGTGTATGTCTTGGATGGGAGAACAACTAATTCATTTGAATGTGCAGTTAATAAGAAAAAAACTCAAATTGGCTACAACAGTTGGGATCTCAAATTCTAGCCACCTAGGGGCATATTTTCGAGCCCTTGTGTCTCCGGAGAGTCACCTTTTTGTAATGTTCCGGCAGTGCAAATCACAAAATTATATCTATGAGGCCATGCAAAGCCACTATGCATGGCATTGAATGGCCTCTAGATAAGGGGTAAGGCAGCACAAATCGCTGCGTTGCCTTACTCTGCACACGGGAGGTGTTTTATAGGGGTGGGCGGAATTTGGGGAGTCGCGTTCCGCAAAGTTTCGCAAAACGGTAAAAAATCTCTGCAAGCTTCGCAAAGTTCCGCAAGCATGCGGAATTGCTTGGTCCGCCCGTTCGCGATGGGTTTTTCTTGTTCGGGGACGCTGTTTGCGTGCTCGGGGCGAAATATCTCGCGAACTTACCCATCCGGTCGCCAAATGGCACGGCCATCTTGTTTCACTTGTCCCGCCCGCTCGCGATGCATGTTTCCTGTTCGCGAATGCGGATGTCCGGTGGCGCGTCCGAATGACGTGTTCGCGATCGCACACTCTCGCGGCGCACGCGAACGGATAGGAAAACTCGTCGGCGAACGCAGGGATCCCGGTAAGTCGCTACCGCGCACGCAAACACGCATTTTTAAAGCGCCAACAAGGAAAAAATTCTGCTACGGCGCAGATCGCGGAATTTTTGGTAATTCCGCGTTCTCCGCGGAACGCGGAATTACCAAAATTCCGCGAGCGGTACGGAATTTACCGCCCACCCCTAGTGTTTTATGGATGTTGTGGTGGGTTTACCAATGCAACAACCATGGATTTTGACACTTTCCCAGATGTACAAGAGCATGTAAACCAGGGGAAGCACCAAAACCTTACAGCTCCCGAGGTGAGGCGTAACGAAGAGAAAAAACTTTATTTCTCCTAATTTTTTCCTCATCTATGTGTGCTCCATTCGGCAGCACACATAGAAAGAGGAAAAGTACTCTTAGGATTGTTTCTGTGGAGGATGGTGCCCCTTCCTGCCCAAAAACGATCCTGTCGACAACACAGACATCCGTGCACCATGGTGGAAGGGTGCCTGCATTGGCGCAAGGCTACCGAAATGGCACCAGTGCAGGGGGAAAGGACAGGAATGTACTGTAATGCATAAATAGGGTGCATTCCTGCGCTTTCTCTTCGGCGTAGGGCAGCACAGCAAGTTGACTTGCTGTGCTGCCCTACGCCAAATCCCCATAAATGAGGGACTAAGGGGCCTATCAGGATGGAGGTCGTAAAACCTCCTTGACCGCCATGGTAGCGGGAAAAGACTGCCCGCATGGACCGCGACATCACCACCGGTCGAATTACGATGACCCGCGGTCGAAATCCGACCACGGCGGTCTGATCGCGGGCCTTAACATTGCGGCGGTTGCTGCTGCCCGCAGCACCGCCGCGATGCCGAAAGGAGCATGTCCTGCATTTCCCTGCACTGCGTGGCAGGCACTGCACAGTGCGTGCCACCTGGTACAGGGAAATGTAGGGGGGGACCATGGGTACCCCCCAGTGCACCCACACCATCACCACCACTATCCTAATTTGACCAGCGGTTTTCTCGGTTGCGATCACGGGTGGATGTCCACCGCCGGGCCGGCGGTGGACATCCGCACGTCATCCTAATAGGCCCCTAGGTTCTTAGGAAAATGGTTTGACAACACTAGCTCATCAAATGAAACTATGATAAACCCTTTTGTGAAGGATTTAAAATGCATTTCTTGTAACAGATAGCATATTGATAAAATAAAGCTCATTCAATAACAGATTGTATGAGGAATAGAGAGAAATGGATGCAAAAAAATAACCCAATTAAACACTTCCCTTTGCAGTTGTGTTTTGTGGCTCTGCATTGCTGCGCAAAGCCCCAAAAAGCATTCAGTGCAAGCTTAGACCTGAGCCACAACATGATAGACTTGGATGCAGCCTGGGTATTTGCCAGTCCCTAAGATTAATTCAAGCATTCCACCCATCACATTTTTGTATTCCTCAGTTCAACACCCTAAGTGTGACTGGTATGCCCAGACATGGGTCCTGTGCTTACTGTGCTACTGTAACCAAGCTGCACTATACTGGCAAGGGCCTGATTGGCTGAATCTGGTCTGGGGTTGTGTAAGCACAAGCTGTAATAGTTATTTATTTAACTTTATTTCCAGGAAATACCCCAGCGGCGCAGACCTGCCAACAAATCAAATTTTCCCTTCTCCTGCCTCTCGTCATTGCATTTCATCAGGACACATGGAATGCAATGATGCACACATAAAACAAAATAACATCCCACCATTTCCAGCACGCAGTACTACGCATGTTTCTCCTTTAATAAAAAACAAAAGAGCAATATGCTGTAATAAAAATGCTTACAATAAATGGGCTATAGCATATATCCTCTGCATGTTCTGTGAATCGATAACAAATTCTGTGATGCAATAACTTAGGGCCTTAATACGAGTTTGGCTGCCGCTGCCACACTGCCAAACAGGGCCGCCGCCTACCCGCCAGATTACAGTATTATCGTGGTCTGGCAGGCGGCGGTGTGGCTGTCTCGCGGTGGTGCAGTTTAAAGTCTCATATTTGAGCCTTAAACTGTACCGATGCGGTACAGCCTGTGCACGTTCCTGCACGCGGTGGAATGTGCAGTCCATGCAGTGCAGGAGTGGGGTCATGCACACAGGGGAGCACAACATGTGCCCCCCTGCATGGACCCTATGCACCGGGGCAAAAGGGAGCCCTGTATGCCCCCTTTCTTTCCTCACTGCCAGCAGTTTCATGGAGTAAGCATATTGCGGCTCTCAGACAGTCACACAACTGCCAGTGATCTGTGATCCATAGTGGTTGCGATGGTGCCATTGCGGTCCGACTGTCCAAGTTGTAATCTGGCAGTCGGACTGCTGGTTCAGCCGTGGCCAGACCGCTACTGCTGCGCCACCGTGAGTTTGGGGGTCTTCGGGTCGCCAAACTCATAATTAGGCCCTTAGTACTCTCAATCAATATAGAATTGCACTTAACACTTCTTCAAACATATAAATATTAAATTACCCTACAATGTAATCATTATATTTATCAGGAATTTACTCATCTACAGTCCGCTGAATGGAAGCAGCTCTCCTTTTTTCCCAACAAATGTTGAGTGGCTGTAGGTGGTATGTTCAGAAGAATTCAGAAGGATTGGGAATATTTTGATTTGAAGCATCTTGCTTAAGATGTCGCCTTAAACTACCCAGGTCATTAGAGTCAACATCCATCTTCCAACTCTTAATTTTCTGCATTCTACTATTATAACTGATGAGTTCAGAATTTTTGTTAAATTTTTTCAATTTACTAAATGCCAAATCTATTACTTAGTTTGTCAGAGATGGGAAATAAAACAAAAACAATAAAAGGATTATTACATTTACTGTGACCTTTCAAGTTTTTCTGTAGTTCTTTCACCCTGACCCAATACCAGTCAACAGCTTAACTTCTAGCACACCATGTTTGTGATCATGATGTTTTTTGTAATGTGTTTATGCCTTAAGAATATTACCCTTCATTACTTCCAAAGACAAGCTGTTCTACATTTTGCATTTCATCAAAGGACATTGAATGGACTATAACCTATCATAGTAGGTGAAGTAAAACATTCCCACAATCGTTTTTGGATCTCAATTTCCCAATTCCGACAACTTTTGATTGTCATCTGAATGTTTCACATTAAAACTCTCTTGAAGAGCTCAATAGCAATGTTAGACCTGGCATCATTGGCGCGGGCCTCCCTTCCTCTTTTCGCTTCCTATCTTTTATGTTGGCTGGATTTAGATGCCCTGGGCACTGTGCCACTGCCAATCAGTGCCACAGCGCAAATGCTCCCTGTGTAAAGATAACTGTATGAATTGGGATAACCATAATTGGCTCGTTTGGTTTACCTGTCAGTCCCTAGTATAAGTGCACTATGTGTGCCCAGGGCTGGTAGACCAAATACTGCTGGTGGGCCTGCAGCGCTGATTTGCGCTACCCACCGAAGCAGCTTTTAAAGTATGTCTGTGTAGCATGTTCTAATAGCGAGTTACCCTCCATCTCACTGTTTACTATTGTGAGGCTATCCGTTCTCATAGGCCAGAATGGGCAGGCTGAGTATTACATCCCATAATCCTACCTGCCCCCAGGAACCTGATAGGAAATTCGAATTTGATATGTTTAAGCTCAGGACATTGAGATACATCTTTTAGTAAGGATCATTTGCATAGCCCGTGTTCGAAAATGCCTCTTCTAGAAACGAGGTATTTTCTTGCCTAAGCTTTCCTGTAGGCTTTGCTAGTGTGTGTATTGGCCGTCTGGTTTTGGAGCAGCAGGGCCAGCTGGGTCAGAGATGGCTGGAGAGAGAGATTGGCATTTAGAGTATGGGGAGGGGTGACTCTTTGATCTGAGCAGGACCGTGCCTGGCAAGGTGAATGATGGCTCCACCTCCCACTGGGCGTCCGATAGCAGACCCCCTGATTCTCAAAGGGCAGGATGTCGCCTCGTAAACCAAGTGCTCCCCGACCCCACCGAACTGGTTCTGGCTGGATTCAGTGATTTGTGACTTTAGAGAACAAAGACTTTTTAGGTATAAAACGCTGCGTTGAAACCTTTTTCAAGTGTGTTCCTTCTGGATGTCAAGACGAAACTCTATCCGAGTGAACAGAGGAAAGGACCTTGAAACTTTCACCAAGCTTGCTGAAGAGACTACCTGAGGGCCTGAATTGAGAGCGCCTCCTGCTGAAGTCTCAGGGACATTAGACTTCACCCCGTCAGCCATCTGAATTCCTGTGCGAGGGATTCTACTTGCAGGTGAGGCCCCCGTCGAGTAATCCGGAGCCTCTAGTTCTACTGTGAGGAACGCGGACTGGTAACCCTTGTTAACTCTGTGTGGGCCGCCGCAGCCAAGAGAGAGCTGCCGCTGCTGAGAGCCCGCCTTAATTTGAACCTTCGAAACCTTCGCTGAATCTGTGTGGGCCGCCACAGTTAAGAGAGAGCTGTTGCCACTGAGTGCCCGCACCTTTGCCAACTTTGCCTCATCGTGATTTGTCCTGTGGGCCGTCGCAGCCAAGAGAGAGCTGCTGCCGCTGAGTGCCCGCACCTTTGCCAACTTTGCATCCTCGTGATTTGTCCTTTGGGCCGCCGCAGCTAAGAGCGAGCTGCTGCTGCTGAGTGCCCGCACCTTTGCCAACTTTGCATCCTCGTGATTTGTCCGGTGGGCCGCCGCAGCTAAGAGAGAGCTGCTGCCACTGAGTGCCCGCACCTTTGCCAACTTTGCATCCTCTTGATTTGTCCTGTGGGCCGCTGCAGCTAAGAGAGAGCTGCTGCCGCTGAGTGCCCGCACCTTTGCCAACTTTGCATCATTGTGATGTGTCCTGTGGGCCGCCGCAGCTAAGAGAGAGCTGCTGCCGCTGAGTGCTCGCACCTTTGCCAATGTTGCATCATCGTGATTTGTCCTGTGGGCCGCCGCAGCTAAGAGAGAGCTGCTGCCGCTGAGTGCCCGCACCTTTGCCAACTTTGCATCATCGTGAGTTGTCCTGTGGGCCGCCGCAGCTAAGAGAGAGCTGCTGCCGCTGTGAGCCCACCACGGAGCTGCACGACGAGAGTCATCGCCACCACCAGCCCGGGCCGCCGCAGCTACGTGCTGCTGCCGCTGAGAGCCCGCCTGTCCCCGAGTGCCCGAATCATTGTGAGTGCACGTTGTGGACCACTGCAGTCAAGAGTTGTGGTCGCTGGGAGGCCACCTGTCACCGTCTCTGCTTCTTCAAGAAGCTGCGTGCTGTGTCCCCATCCAATGGCAGGTATCTGGTGCGCAACGTGTCACATAGATCCAGGCCTTGAACTCAGTCAGTGCCACGTTCTGGTGAATACGTTATTGCCTTTTTAAGTCCCTACTGATTTACGTGCATTGTGGCTGGTTAAAACGCTTTTGAGAGTCTTGTGTTAAACCTTAGATAAAGATACTATTTTTCTATACCTACTTGAGTTGTGTCCTTTTGTGGTGTCGTTACTGCCTTATTGTGCATGGTCATAAATGCTTCACACACTGCCTCTGAGATAGGCCTAACTGCTCGCGCTACGTTACCACAGGGTTGAGCAGGGGTTATCAAAGGGGGTAGCCCACTTGCCCCGACTTAGGAAGAAGGGTCCCTATTTGGACATTGGCGCCAGCCATTGCCAACTTGAGACCCCCATTTCTAACAAGCAACATTTTGCGGAGGATGCTATAGGAAGTGTTCCAAGTAATACTCCTAGATAAACAACTCTGAAAAGTATTTGAAATGAGCTGAGTCCCATTAACACTTAGCAGACATTTAGACATATCCTCATGTACAAATGTTTTAATAAGGAATTTTACAATAGTAGAGGAATCAACCTTATCTAAAATGCATAATTCTGGCCATTTTGAAAATAAACAAGAAATAGGACCCTGAAGGCTATCTTAGCTTGCGCTTAGGTTGTAGTAAGAGCTTCGCTTACAAACCTCGTTGAGCCCACCCACTCAAACTAGGCGCAGTGGGTGAGGATCCGATGATGAAGCATGCCGCTGATGGTGCTAGTGGGTGAGGATCCTACTAATATATCCCTGTGAGGCAAGGGTCGCACTTATTCACCTAGGTGCAGATCCCTTTCCACTTTGATATATAGTGAGACCAGTGAATTTGACCTCTTAAAATGTTAGGAGTCATGAGGCTTTCCCTCTTTTGTGTACTGATTACAACATTTTGATAATAAGTCAAGTAAGACCGTAGCTTAGCATCTCACACCACATGGTTCAAAATGGTGTCAAGTAGTTCCTACCAATCTGTAGGACCTGCGCATTGTTTGGATAACATAAACTAAGGGCTTGGTGACAAGACTGATTCCAGACACCCCCACAGGATACGTTGGCATATAGACCAGTTAGCTCACAGTGCCACAGTAAGCCCTCCCTAACCTGTCAGGGAGCGAGTGGTTTCTGGCAACCACTGAACATGACAACCCTAATTCCTCAGGAATCGTGGAAACAGTACAGAACCTTTCGCTCAGTCACTTGTGTTCACTTATTCTCAGAGAACTATACAGAGAATACACAGTGGGAAGTTTCCAATAATATTTATTGAACCAAAGGTATTCTTGCATTAAATACGTGTGCTGCAATGATCAGTAGACAGAAGCAGATAAGCATGATTACAAGCACCAGAAGCATAATCAGTAGATATAGTTCGACCATGGTGCTAAACAACTGTATATATGCAGGCATATAAGCAAGGTAGTAATCTAGCGTACTCCTACTATGTGGACCCTACTCTAAGTGTTCCTAGAGTGTGTGTAGGTGTAGAGCCAAGAATACCCCCAAGGGATGATCCAACTCCGTTACTTGATTGGATGGAGTGAAGGACCCCCATCTTGGTCTCAAGTTGGACACCCCTCACGACATGTCAGACTGGAGCATGGTGGATTCTCAGCATGCACGGACCCACAGTGTCAGCGGAAGTACGTCCTCTACCAATCTATTAGATGCCTATTATTTATAATAAAAGGCTGCCTCTTGATGTGTGTGCTAGATTAGTGATGTTATGGATATGTAGATAGCATTGTCACCTCGTGGATGAAGATATGATGACTTTTGTACCCAGTGCGTAGAGAGGCCTAGTACAAGATGTTCAAGGCGTCGTGATAATGTTGAGCGAAGCTGGATGTGTAAACTGAGTAGTTTCATAGAAACGAATCCAACATTTTCTGTGCATGCAAATTTGTGCAAAATTTCACAGCTGAAATGTTGTTTTCCAGGGCAATGTAAGAAATAAGCTGCTTCGCAACATGGGCCTAACTCGGGAATATAACACCCACTCCTCATACTAAGGGTCGATATATAAACGCTATCTAAAAAGCCAGCATACCATAAATGAAATAAAAGGTTGAAACATTACTTCTAAAATCGTCTAAAAGCAAGCTTCCTTTTAAAATATCCTAAAAAGCCTTAAAGCCAGTAAATTCTAAAGAAGCCTAAAGTGATTAAATCCTAAGCACTCCGAAAGCCATAGTGCCTGGAAAAAAATAAAACAAAAAATGTTTTGTATAAATTTGTTTTAAAAAACAAGCTGAATTGTTCCCACACGGAAAATGCTAATAATTTCATGTGTTCCGAGTGGCAGACGCAACATTGCTGTTGCCCATAGCAACAGAGGACGATCCCAGAGGTGCACCTCGAAGCAGATTTATGGAGCAGAGGTGATTCTATCCAGTTCCCACAGCATCCGCTGATGGAGGGACTGCATTCTGTATGTGTACTGTAGAGCCGTTGTCCAAGTCACTAGGAGCCGAAGAACCCCAGGGTGGCTCAAGAAATGCATTCATCAGCAATGAAAGAAACTGGGGACAACAATACCAATGGGCCGTTAACGGGTCCGGCAGAACATCAATGTGCAATGGCGCAACCAATTGTGATCCTAGGCATAAATCCAATATGCATTTATGGCTGCAAAGCAGGCAGTAGAATACAGGTTGTATGCAGTTAAGCCAAACAGGCCTCAAGGACAAGAACCAGTGCCCATCCAGTTCTTGAAGTCTAAGTGTGCCAAACATGTGAACCATGTGCTCACTGCATCATATCACAAGCAGTGCTGTCTCCATTCCAGATCAAACTGGGACATCCATTACGGAGCAAAAAAATAAAAATCAGGATTCCCGCCAAAAGTAGCAGGACAAGCGGGAGCCCTCCAAAAATGCTTCCCAGCAAGGAGTGTATAAATGATGTAATAACTCCGAAGAGTGTCTGAAAGGTGCTAACCAGTCCAGAGCTGATACATTTCAATTGGTGCACTATTCCCTTTGTATCAGAAATGTTAAAGATACGATGGACTAGCTCCCCAAAATGCAGCAGGAAGTTAGTGTGGAGTAGTGTCTGTATCTCAGACGAGAACGTTGCAACCTGGAGATCAAACGTCTCTCTGGCTGAAGTTAAGACCACATCCTGATGAAAAAGCATGGCTTTCAGTCTGCTAAGGGAATCAAAGCATATGTTGGAAACATTTATCGAAGGCCACAGCGCTGCCTCCCTAATTTTGCGAGCAGGTGAAAACAGTACTTGTGCACAGCAAGTGACTAAGGAATTAAACATCACCAGATAAGCGATGCCCGGTTCCATTCCACAGCAACCTTGATCATTCAGTATCAAGTAGCTCCCATTCGAGAGTAGTGTGAAAACCTGATGTATCACAGCAGCTGGGGAACCCTTCAGGTCCTCAAGACAAGTTCTCAACAGAAGCATTACATGCCCCATGAAGAGAAATGCCCTTGCAAACTAACGAACCGCTCAAAGCGTCCCCACTGTCGCAACCACTAGAGAAAACCTCTGTGTCCCCTTTCCTGCATCTAAACCTGAATGGTAATTCCCAATACTCACGCACATAACCTTCTCCTAGCGCTTCACATCTGCCTATCTGTTGGTATTGGAGACAAAATTGGAATTGGAATGTCGTGACCGGTAGGGTGATATAACCATGGATAATCCAGTTTGTGGTTGGTGTCTCAGCCACGGTAAAAGGTAATTGGTCTAATTTTTCAATGTGCAGCATGGTGTATTTTGCATCTCTGTGTGCCATAGTAATTTGCCTTTCTGACATTTCATATTCAGAAAACAGGCTGGTAGTGTTGATGTAACACCGCAGCACATGGCCAGAAATTAGTGTTTGTAACTTCCAGCTCAGTATTACGATTGCTCATAATTGTGACTGTCCATGTCATAAAATAGACATGTCCTGCTGAATTATGTCGATTGCAGAAGACACAATGTTGCCCAGTGAATACATTCTGGATGATAATGTGGTCATTCTGTTTTCAACCACAGCCAAATTCTTTTCTATATTAACACTGTCGATCTCGCGCAATCTCTCTGCAGCTTCCTGCTGAGAAATCTTCCTTAGCTCGTTGTATATACCATACAAGAAGCACTTTTGATGTGTGTTTCTGGGACCTAGGAAAAAATCCCTGAGATCCAGGTCATCAGAAAGAAGGGACAAGTGTTGCTTCACCTGGGAAAGTGTTGAGGTCTTTCGCCAAACTAGGCATAACTTCCCAACGTTAAACGATGTCACCACCCCTGCGTTTTCTTATTGTGCATAGCATGGGTCAGGCCTGTTGATCTTGAACCCTCCTGTAGTACCCAGGAATCTAGACTGACATTTATCTGTGTCTAGAGGCGAAACCAACCAACCAATCTTGCTGATCGGGGTCTGATGTATTGTATAATCCATTACTGAGCATGGCATCTAGCTTATCCTCACTGTGTTTTGTGTATTGTTCCCAATGCTCAAAACGTGTAAATGTGGGAATGCGAGGTGTGTTCAAATCTTCCGTCTTAGCTAAACCCAGACAGGAAGTCTGTTGCACGGTTTTATTCAGGAAAATCATTTGATGTGGTATGAGTCATGCTCTGAATAAGGCCTCTTGTCCCTGAACCTGCCAATCTCTTGTTCCCATATAGACTTTGTGTCTATTGTGTCTTTCCAAAAGTTGAAACCCTGTATAGACAGTTGGGAAATAAAGGAAGAAGAGTAAATCAGCCTGGTGTTTGTGAGCATAGTCTTCTTTGCAGGTGTAGGCGCAAGCTTATAGTAATAAGAGGCTGGGTCTGACTGAGTCAAAACCAGAAAAGTATGAAACTTCTGTGCAAATGTTTTTGAACTACCTTTCGGTGGTGTTGGGCAGTTTTTCCATGGGTGTAATTGTAAACAGCATGTGGGATACTAGCTTTGTGTAAAAAATGGTGACCATAATGTTGATAACAGAACATGTCACCAAAGTTAGATGTACCATCATACAATTCATGATTAGAAAATGCATCTGATTGGTCTAAATCTGAAACCAAATTATGCACAGTTTAAATGTCCCAATCATCAGCGAAAGTACTAGAGGTGATGATATTATTTAAAGAAGTGTGGAATCTGCAAAAGTTCAGTAGGGCCATACTCATCATACAATACTCTGTCCCATACAATTCCTTCAAGAACTGGAACTGCTGTAATGTTCATCAGGGACAAGTCTCTTAGTTCACGGTGTGATGATGCATGTGGTTTTAGAACCAAGTTCATGTGTTGGACTGCAGAGCGTTCTGGGAGATAGTGTCCATTCAGAAGTAGAAAAAGGACAGTTACCAATCCATAACACCAGGAAACGGAAGCCAATTGTAATCCATAGATGTATCCAGGGAACAACAAAGTAAGTCTTTTTCAGCCAAAGATAGAAAGCATAAATTCGAGGCTTGAAAGGAAAAGGCGGAGTCAGCAGCTCAGTTTCACTTGATGAAAAATCATTATAATGCGCAATGTAGTCAGACGCTATCCGGTCTATTCTTGGTAGCTCAGCAGGTTTTGTAGAACTGGGAGATGACTTGATGTGTGGCATGTTGACATAGACGTAGTCAATTTTTCTAACTGAAACTTCTGTACTTGTTGACTGTACAGCTATAGTTGTTTCAATAAGGAGAAGAATCATCTCATTTTCGTTGACAGCCTCCCTTTGGAAAAAGGAGTCTTCAGTCGTTATTAAAGATTCCATCTCAACTTCCTGTACGGTAGAGAGAGGATTGCAGCAGCTACCCAGGAGCCCACGTGGCCTACTGTTGAGAACCAGCCACATACTGGGGTTTGATCAGATCAATTGAGACAAACCTTTTGTCTAGTCAGCCAGAAATGCACGGAAGAAGGACAGTTCTGGTTCCTTCGACAGCTAGGACAGGTACAGGCCCAATTCTTCCTTGTCCACAATTTTCTCTCAGTCCAGGTCCCCCATCTCCGGTGCTCAAGCAGGTCTTGCTGTTACCATTTTCACTTCCCCAGTGGTGGTGCATTTTACTAGGTCATTGCTTTGTAAAGCTTTGTATTCTTTTAGGTCCTGTAAACCATCCAAACGATCATTGTGGCGAAATGGTGCTTCAGCCGCCACTGTGCTGACACTATCGAAGTCCGGTACCTACATTCTTACCCTGAACAGGAGCTCATAAGGTGTACGAACCCCCAGGGATTTTCTTGGCATGTTGTTAAGCGCCCTCTGGACCCCATATAGGTCACTAACTGTTAAGGACTGCTTTAAGTCACGGTTTTTCCTCTCATCTACTGAATTTTCCTCAGGATGATAGGGGGAGGAGTACCGCAATGCCACACCCAAACTTCCCATGGCTTCTTTGTAAGCCTGAGAGCTAAACGCTAGGCCCTGGTAGGAATGTAGTATGCCAATTGCATATGTCCTTTTTAAAGACTTGCAAATCCTTTATGACAGTTTAAGCGTCAGCCAAACGCTGGGGCCAAACCCATAGGAATCTAGAGCATGAATCCACTGCCACCAAGATGTACTTGTAAGCCCCGTCAGAGTGTAAGGGGCCGCAGTGATCCAAATAGACACATGCAAGAGGTTCGTCTGAGATCAGTAAAGGTGTTTGTGGTGGACATGCTATGGTAGAGCTCTTCATCTGCTGGCAGATGTCGCATTTAAGGACAAAGTCCTTGATCTGCTGTGTAAGTCCTGGCCACCAATAGCGCTGCTTTAGTAGAGAAACTGTAGTAGTAATCCCTGCATGAGGTGAACCCAGAACCTTATGTACAGCTTGTATTAATATCAATCTGCAATCAGTGTTTGATATTACTCTATCCCCCACTCCTGTAATTTGAGCATACTGAATGTTCTGCGCATCTAACTTGTAGGAGTACTTGAGTGGAAAATCTTTCCGCAGTGCTAAGCTGTTGCACGTTGCATTGACAGCTATCATATTTGCTCCATCTATTCTCGTGCTAGAGCGTGTTATTGCAGCAATGGCAGCAGTTCGAACTGTTGCCCTGGCGGCTTTATCCGCCATTGAATTCCCTTCAACGTGAACCGCAAAACGTTGACGACTCAATGTAAGAATAACATGAGCCCGTGACAGGCCTTCTTTCAGCTTCGCCACCTGTTCCCAGAGCATCTTGTGGTTTACTGTGCAACCTTTGGAATCCCTAATTCCATTCTGGCCCCAATAATGTAAATATTTGTTATAGGACCAGACGCAGTAAAATGAATGTGTGGGAATTCGTGATCTGTATTTTGTAGAGCTAGTATTCGGGCTTTTAGTTCCGCCAGCTGCGCTGTACAGTCTCCTGGAGTCTGTGTGTGTGTTTCTCCAGGAAGAAACATTCCGTCCTGCATGCACCCTTTTACAATTGTGCATGCCGCGGAATATTGCTCTTTCGTTTCTATAGCTGGCTGGGCAGATCCATCGATATAAATTATACATTCATATCGATCTAGAGGCATTATCTCATTCGGCAGAGTATATTCTTGTTTGTATTGCCGGAGTGCTTGTGTTTATAATGTAGAATCAATCTGTAATCTACATCTGTTGCAGTGAGAGAGTTAGGCCATTGAATCCATCGTGGATGCAGTGCTTTGGCACTGAGAATGCTTACTTTTTGTAATGGCCTCCAAGGTCGGTACTGGGGTAACGACAATTATGCGTTTTCCCTGTGCTAGCACTCTCTCTTTCACTACAGCAGTCTGAACTGCTGTGAGTATTTTTTCAGTTGGTGCAAAATGCATTTCAGCGTGTACAAATGTGATTTGTATGCAATTGGTACTGTATCGTCTACATTAAAAGTAATGTAGATGTACATGGTTGGTCCAGTGATTACACGGCTCAACAGATTAGTTGTGTTAATACGTGTGGGATGCCTTGAAGCTAGCATGTCAGCTGGTACTGAACGTAAAATACCAGCATGTTCCTGTGTCCAATGTTGCACTGAAAAATCAGGTCTAATTAAGTCATAGAAAGGTTTCACCCATTCTGCCTAATCCAAAATGTATGTCCTGCCATAGTTTAAGAATCCTAAAATGGAATGTAGTCTTTTCAGAGTTGTTGGAGGTTGGAGTAGTGCACATTTTTTTGACAAAAATATGTTGCCAGCCTTTTGCCTGGACACTGAGGTAGGCAATTTTTGATTTTTGATTTTTTGAAATTTAATTTGTAACCCAGGTGAGCAAACCCAAGAAATATGTGTTTCAGTCTGGGCAAGTGTTCCATTAATTCATCACCCATCAGATAGATATCATCTATATAGGACAATGCCTCCTTGTCAAAATTTTGCAGTAACTCTGTTAGCCTGGCTGAAAACAATGCTGGGCTGTTCTTATACCCCTGGGTGTATTAAACAAAATTGGCATTGAGAGCCTCACGCCAAAAATGCGATCAAATATCTACTTCCAGGTGCTATGTTTTGGCAGAAAAATCAATTTGAGATATCTAGTGTTGTTTTGTATTTCTTCCGCACAATGTTATTCATTAGTGCGGCACTATGTGCATTCTGTACTGCAAATGTGCATGTGGATGCATTTAATGTCTGTAATCCAAGACTAGAAAATATGAATTATCAGGTTTTATTACGGAAAACAAAGGATTATTTATGGGTGAGGTGCAATTCTCTATTACACCCTGGCACACAAGTTGATCTAAGATCTCCCTGACTTGATTCTTTGTTCCATGTTTAATCGGGTATTGTCGCTGTGGTAGAGGAATTGATTTTAATGGGATTTTGTGATGAGGTGACTCATCATCTCACCCAACATTATTGCGGTAAAATGCAGGAGCTAACGCTAATGCCCACTCCTGCGTGTATGGATTTTTAACTGATTCTGGTACGAGGTCAGAAAAAGCAGGTAAAATAACTTCTCCCATTGGGCAATCCATTCCGAACTTAGGTGGCCAATCCTTTTCGGCCAAAAGAATGTCTTAACCATAGGTCAGGTTCTCCCAAAAGAGACACTTCACTTTCCTGGGTATGTCCCCCTGCATTTGGAGTGTTATTTTGTATAAACAATTTGGGACTCTCACCCTTGTATCAGGTGTTTCCACCTTGATATGCTCACTCAGCGCTATTACCCCCAGAAAGTCCATCAGGTTCTGGCGAGCTATGGTGACTTCTGCCACACTCTCCAGCATCGTAACTACCCATTCACCATTCAGAAGCAGAGTCCTCAGTAGCCTGGGCTTTTCTAATTGTAATCCCGGCTACCTTTTTCTTTTTAAATTGAGGTTTTGAAGTCTTTTGTTTATCTTCCTGTTTAATGATGTAATCCGAAGTGCGATGTGTCTCCCTCTTTAGCTTGAATCGCTCTTCCAATCTGTGCTCTGACCATCCATCTCTCTCCTGCCACTTTTTGGATTGATTCTGAAATCAATCAATCAATCAATCAATCAATCAGGCTTGGTAAAGCGCAGCTACTCACCCACGAGCTCCTTTGAGTGCTGGGGTCATCCGAAGAGCCAGGCCTTGAGGTCGCACCTGAACTAGAGCAGTGTAGGGACTTGCAAGAGGTGGAGTGGGAGGTCATTCCAGGCCTTGGTTGAGAGGTAGTAGAAGGACTTTCCTCCTGTTCTGGTCTTGTAGATGCATGGAATGGTGGCCCGAAAGCGGTAAGCTGATTGGAGGTGTCTCTTGAGTGCGTAGAAGGAGAGGCATTTGTTCAGGCCTGCTGGTCCAATGTTGTGGAGGGCCTTGTATGCGTGAGTGAGGAGCTTGAAGGTTCTTCTTCTTTCAATGGGGAGCCAGTGGAGATCGCGGAGGTGTTGGGTGATGTGGTTGTGACAGGGGATGTCTAGAATCAGTCTGGCTGCGGCCTTCTGGAGTTTACGAAGAAGTTTCTTGTTGATTCTGGCGTAGAGAGCTTTGCTGTAGTCCAATTTGCTACTGATGAGGTTGTGCGTAACCTTTTTTCAGGAATCGGTTGGGATCCATTTGAACGTTTTTCGGAGCATGCGGAGAGTGTTAAAACAGGCCGATAATACGGCGTTGATCTGGTGGTTCATCATGAGCGATAAGTCTAGTATGATGCCAAGGTTTCGTATGTGGTCTGTCGGGTTGGGGGGTTTCTGAGGGCGGGGGCCCACCGGGTGTCATCCCATGCAGAGGGGGTGGAGCCAAGGATGAGGACTTCTGTTTTCTTGGAATTGAGTTTCAGGCAGCTCTTCTTCATCCAGGTGGCAATGGCTTTCATCCCTTCTTGGAAATTGTGTCTGGTGATGTTGGTAACATCTCCACCTGATGAGGGAGAGGATGAGCCGGGTGTTGTCAGCGTAGGAGATGATGTTGGCCCCGTGGTTTCTGACGATGGTTGCAAGGGGGGCCATGTAGATGTTGAAGAGGGTGGGGCTGAGGGAGGATCCCTGAGGCACTCCCTATCTGGACTCTGTTGGTTCCAAGAAGTAGGGCGGGAGTCTGACTCGCTGCGTTCTGCCTGTGAGAAATGAGTATATCAAGTCAAGGGCCTTTCCGCGGATTCCGGCGTCATGGAGTCTGGTGGCTAGTGTGAGGTGGGAGACAGTGTTAAAGGCAGCTGAGAGGTCCAGGAAGATGATGGCTGCCATTTGGCCCTGCTCGAGGAGGGAGCGAATGTCATCAGTGGTGGTGAGTAGGACGGTCTCGGTGCTGTGGTTGCTGCGGAATCCAGATTGGGAGATATGCAGGACGTTGTTGGCTTCGATGAAATTTTCTAGTTGGGTGTTGATGGCCTTTTTAATGACCTTGGGACAATCCAACCCCATTCCGTGATGGGATAGAGTGAAGAACCCTGTCTTTGTCTCGAGTTGGACACCCCTCACGGAATGTCAGGCTGGTGCATGGTGGATTCTCAGCATGCATGGACCCTCAGTGTCAGCGGAAGTACCTCCTCTACCAATCTATTGGGATGCCTATTATTTATAATAAAAGGCAGCCTTGCGATGTGCGTGTCAGATTTGTGATGTTATGGATATGTAGATAGCGTTGTTGCCTCGTGGATGAAGATAGAAACACTTTTGTACCCGGTGCATAGAGAGGTCTAGTACATGATATTCAAGGCGTCGTGATAATGTTGTGAGAAGCTGGATGTGTAAACAAAGTAGTTTCAGAGAAACTAATCCAACCTTGTCATGAATGCAAATGTGTGCAAAGTTCCACAGCTGAAATGCTAGTTTCTAAGGCAATGTAAGAAATAAGCTTCTTCGCAACATGGGCCTAACTCAGGAATATAACACTGGGACCTAACAGGTTTGTGGCCAAGGCTTTCCAAGATCCATCAGGACAATAAATCAGTACTAGGAGTGGTATAAAAGTGACTTGGGTCTTGTCTGCATTGGAATATTCCACACACTTGCTCACAGCCCTTCAGTCTCTGTATTAATTCCTGACCACCAATGCTATGTTTTATTTCTCATTTTGCTTTTATTATGCCTTGATGACCCTCATTATTGATTTAAAAAATGTCCTTCCTCAATTTCAGAGGTGGAACCACTTTATCACCTCTCATTAGAAATCCATTATCTTCTCATTAAAGTTTTTTGTTGCAAAGCCTTTTACAACTTTTGAATACGATTTGGAAAATCCTAAGAATAATCTAACATCTTCTTTCAATGAAGGTGACAGGGAATCTCTGGCTTCCAACAGTTCTTTATTGGGGAAATTCCTTTTTTTACTGATTTCATCACCTAAATAAGTCACAGAGTTCAAAACAAATGTTGATTTTTTTAACTCTTCTATGAGACCCTTGTCATTTAAAACAGCTGAAACATTCCCATGGCTGTGATCATGCTTTTCTGTGCTATTCCCAATTGCTAAAATATCATACTGGAAAATGATTATGCCTCTTTGGTTTTTGATGACATCTGTGTATTAAACCCTGAAATACAGAGGCTGCAGATGCTAAACTGGATGGCAATCAACTGAATTAAAAACATTTGCTGGGTTTTATGAAGGTTGTTAAATGTTTCCTGTCAGGGTGTAGACTGACTTGGACCTCATGTTTCATCACATAATCAAGGGAAGAGAACAAGTTAACCTTTTTTTGGCATAGTGAGAATCTCATTTATTGTTGGTTGTGAAAATGTGTTTAGGTTGAAGTCTATGCGTAACATGACCTTACCATTTGCCCAGCGTGCTGCTAGTAAGGGGCCAACCATTTGCTAACTTCTATGAATTCAATAATACTATCTTTGACTTGGTTGTCTAAGGGCCTGATTTCGAGTTTGGTGGACCGGGTTACTCCATCAAAATCGTGACGGATATCCCATCCCATATTATGAGTTCATTATACGCTATGGGAGATGAGATATCCATCACGTTTGTGACAGAGTAACCGATCCGTCAAACTCTAAATCAGGCCGTACATTTTTTGATTACTTTCTTGATACTAAAAAGGATGTTCCTCACTTTGTGCCTGATTACCAATTTGGCGGACAGGGTTACTCTGTCCCAAATGTGATGGATATCCCCTCCGCATTACAATTCCATTATATCCTACGGAGCTTGTGATACAGTGGAAAATATCTCCGTCATGTTTGTGATGGAGTATCCCATCCGCCAACTTCGTAATCAGGCCATTTATGTTTTACTGGTTTGGAATTGTCCTTCAGAATTATTTTGTGCTGGGAACCAGACAAACCACCTATACGATCAGATGGAGGAGCTTATAAAGACTGGTTGTCCATTGGGCAACTATGTAGAAGGCTGCTACTGGGGTGTTCTGGGAATAGAAGTCCCATCCCATAACCACCTATTTTACCTGAGAATACATTTGGAAATTCTGAGCAGATTGTTTGAGAGAAGAAAGGGTTACATTCTGATAATAATATTTGATCTGCAATTTTGGGATTCAATGTAATGCCCAAGTTCCTTTGATCTATTTAGCAAAAGACAGATGTCCCTTTCTCTGAAACATAAACATTTCTTTCTGCTTCTCTGGCCTTAAATTTAAATTGTACAATGCAATAAGCAATCAAAGATAAAGGATCACCAGTACAACTCAGTGATTGGACAAAATATCAAATAAAAAATATCATCATACCAAAATATGTGTCAAGAATATCGGGATGTCAAAAATATTATTGATAAGAATATTGAAGGTAAAAATTTCATTTTAAGTATTGTTTTTAATAAATATTGCTGTAAAAATATCATGTTGAAGATGGTTTTGGAAAGAATATCATTTGTAAATGTTATTTTATTGAAGTGTGTTTGATTTTATGTATTTTGTAGTATTTTTAATTAGCGTGTCTAGTAAAATAATTTATTACATTAATAAGATTTTGAATTATTTATTTTCAGTTTTTTTAATGTGTAAAATTGATGTATATTTTTTGTGCATGATATTGTTTTTTAATGCCGGGATATGGGGGTTTTAGGGGATAAGGTTGGGTACTTTTTAAAATGTAAATATTTTATTTTACTGTAATGCTATTTTTTATTGACATGCAAAATGTTATAAAATGAATTTTTAAATTACAAATTTTATGAGAAATATTTAGTAGTTAATTTGAATAAATTAATAAGTTAAAATAAATATGTAAATTATTGGAATTATAATGTAAATATTAAAATATTTATTTTATTTAACAAATTGGGAAAAAACTTAAATTTAATAGTGTTGTTGAAAGTTTTGGGAGGATGTGTCATGTGGGAACCGAGAAAAGGTGTGCTCCCAAAACATGTTTTCCCGATGCTAATTCCCATAGGACCTCTGAACAAGCCTACTTCCTGAACTGTCGGATGGAATTACACCATTTTGGCAGAAATGTAGATTTGGTTATCACAGAGTCCGATTGAAACCACTAACCTGGAAGTCATGACAAGCAGGGGCGATGTACGAAGCCTGTCCAACCATTTCCCTCCCTGTGGTATCTCTCAAGAGCGAGTATTACACAGCTCATGAAAAGGCACCACACAGGGGAAATGGAGAATGGGATAAAATAATAAAAGACGAGGCGGCTTAAAGATAACAGGTAAGCCTCGTCCGTAGGTAGTAAATGAGGAATCTTCTCTATCCTCTATGTGTATGCATGCCCTGCATTAAGATATAAGGTAAGACACCATCTTTTTCTCTGTTCTTTTTTGGCCTCCTTTTTTCCTCAGTTTCTCTTATGCTTATGTTGAAAATCTTTGGTCCAATGATTAGCAATATGCTACACAGGTTGCACCAGTTCCGGGGTCATCTATTTGCACCTGTACAGAGGAGTCAGACCTACTGACCAGGCAGGAGGTCTTTGTTTGGCCCGGGATGTTTCTACATCCCTCCCTTGTGGAGAGACCGGGTATTCCTTGCCATAGTCGGTTAGACTTTTCTGATACCCGAGCATAAAGTGACAAATGAGGACTAAAAAAAAAAAAAGACACCATGCAACAAGAGTTGCTTAAATACCTTTATCCTTGTATTTCTAGCATGTACTCTGTAATTAGGAATGCACTTACACACCACACGCTCCTCATACCATCCAGGTAATGCATGAAAAAATGTCCAAATCCTTAATACTTCAGGTAAAGGTTATTCGCATGAGAAGTAGGGTCCAAATGGAAAATATAACGAACTGAGCAAGGTGATAAAGCTAAATCTTAACTGCTGAGACACAGTCCTGGGAGTCCTTTTAAATATATCTGCAAAATAACGAAATCAACTAAGCCTGGGCGGTGAACTACGCTACGCTCGCGGAACTTCCGTAGTTTCGGCAACTTCGCGATTCGCGTAGAACGCGAAGTTGCCGGGCACTACGCAATTTGCGGCATAGCGTAGCTGTTTTCCTTCTTCGCGCGCTCAATATACATTCTCGCGTGCGCGGTAACGACCTACCGTGATTCTGCGTTCGCGGACGCGACTTCCTATCCGTTCGCGGTCACCACGAGATTTGGAATCCAGCCGCACGATCCCGCGAGAGTGTGCGAACACGTCATTCGGACGCGCGATCTGACTTCCGGCGGCAGTGTTGGTAAGATCGCGATCCCGAACACGAAGAAACTACAATCTGGCGAAGAATATCTCTCGAGCACCATAAATCCTTCTCGAAAATGATGATTTTGCTCTAAAAAACTCCTCAGATTGTGATTTGGCTGTAGTTTTTGGTGCAAGGAGTCCTTTTTCTTTTTTTACTTTTTTTTCCAAGAGGAAGGAAGTGCCCCTGATTCTCAAACTTCCTGTTCCTGTCCAGCAGGCTCCTCCCAGTGCTTTGTCCATGTGCAGTTCATTTTCATTTGGATTTGGAGCTGGAAGGATCACTTTTTGTGTCTGTCTGCTGCATCATATCATTGGATTGGATTTGAGGACTTTTGGATTTGAGATTTTACAAGTAAGTTGGAGAATTGGTGTACTTGTTTGTTTGATTGGGGCTTGTTTGTACCTACATTTTTGGGGGATTTCCATCGTTTTTAAACTTTATTGTTGTGGCCTCTAGTTTCAGTGGGGGCCTAGTTGTTTTTATTTGATTGGAATTTCAGCCAGTAGGCCCAGACTAGAGCCAGAGGTACCCATGGGTGCATGTTTCTGTGGTGTCTGTTGAATTTAAACATCATGTAGGGCATGCATGGATGTCATTGGATTGAATTGTTAAATGTGGTTTTTGTGGTGTATTTCACTTTTTGGGTGTAATATATATACCTTTGTTGGATGTGTGTGTGTGCTTGTTGTGTAACTTTCCAACCTTTTGTAGCCCTGTGGATTTTCGTTTTTGCATTTTTGTATTAAAGCTGTGTTGTTTAGCACTGCAGGCCTCCTTTGTCTGGTCATTATTATAGGCCTGCTTGAGTTCATTGTTTTCCATGGCCTGTTGTGACTGTGAGTGACAACGTGGCTTGGGGCCATTTTGTGGTGGTAGTTTAGTAGTGTGCTGCTTTTTCCATATAGGCCTGCATGTCTTTTCTTTGTTCCCCTTGGCTTATGCTTGTTGTGTGAACTTGTGGGTGGCCTGGCCATGTGGTGGCGGCCATTTTGTGGGACCAGCCACTGTGCTTTTGCCATAGGCCTCCAAGCTTGCGGCCTAGTCTGCCAGTAGGCCCAGAGGTAGTCATCCTCATGGGTGCATAAAAACTGTTTCTGTGTTGTCTGTTGGATTGTTGTAAGTGTAACATCATTTTGGCCATGGATGGCATTGGATTGAATAGCAAAATGTGGGTTTTGTCGTGGTATTTCAGTTTTTGGGTGTGTGTTACATCAATAGGCCTTTTCAGCCACTAGGTAACCCTGTGCGTTCAGCTCGCGGACTTTCGGCACCTCCGCACTGTGCGACAACGCGGACTTACACTTTTTCTCTTCTTCGCGCGCTCAATATACGTTTCCGCGCGCGCGATAACGACTTTTTGTGACGATCGCGATGCCGAACAGGCAGAATTGACAATCTGGCGAAGAATATCTCTCGAGCGCATAAAACCTTCTCGAAAATGATGATTTAGTTCATTTTGCAAAAAAAACTCCTGAGGTTGTCATTTAGATGTAGTTTGGTGAGCAAGGAGTCACTTTCTTTTTGTTTTACAATTTTTTTCACGAGGAAGGAAGTTGCCCAGAGTCTCCAACTGCCTGGTCCTGTCCTTTGTCTTCACTTTGTTGTTATTTTGGGTGGCCTGGCCATGTGGGTGGCGGCCATTTTGTAAAGCCAGGCATTGTGCTTTTGCCATAGGCCTGCATTGTCTGTCTTGTGTTCCTTTTCTTGTTGTTGTGGCTGGCCTGGCCATGTGGTGGCGGCCATTTTGTGGGACCAGCCACTGTGCTTTTGCCATAGGCCTCCAAGCTTGCGGCCTAGTCTGCCAGTAGGCCCAGAGGTAGTCATCCTCATGGGTGCATAAAAACTGTTTCTGTGTTGTCTGTTGGATTGTTGTAAGTGTAACATCATTTTGGCCATGGATGGCATTGGATTGAATTGCAAAATGTGGGTTTTGTCGTGGTATTTCAGTTTTTGGGTGTGTGTTACATCAATAGGCCTTTTCAGCCACTAGGTAACCCTGTGCGTTCAGCTCGCGGACTTTCGGCACCTCCGCACTGTGCGACAACGCGGACTTACACTTTTTCTCTTCTTCGCGCGCTCAATATACGTTTCCGCGCGCGCGATAACGACTTTTTGTGACGATCGCGATGCCGAACACGCAGAATTGACAATCTGGCGAAGAATATCTCTCGAGCAGTATAAAACCTTCTCGAAAATGATGGTTTAGTTCATTTTGCACCAAAAACTCCTCAGGTTGTCATTTAGATGTAGTTTGGTGAGCAAGGAGTCACTTTGTTTTTGTTTTACAATTTTTTTCACGAGGAAGGAAGTTGTTGGGTGGCCTGGCCATGTGGTGGCGGCCATTTTGTGGGACCAGCCACTGTGCTTTTGCCATAGGCCTCCAAGCTTGCGGCCTAGTCTGCCAGTAAAGTAGGCCCAGAGGTAGTCATCAAGGGTGCATAACAACTGTTTCTGTGTTGTCTGTTGAATTTTGCCATCATTTAGGCCATGGATGTCATTGGATTGAATTGCAAAATGTGGGGGTTTTTGGGAGGGTCTATTTCACTTTTTGGGTGTGTTAAATAAATGCCTTTTTTGCGTGTGTAATTATAATTATGTGTTGTTGTTGTAGTGGCTGTCTAACTTTCCAAACTGTTTTTAGCCATGTGGATTTTAGTTTTTGCATTAAAGCTGTGTGTGTTTTATCAGGCATCCTTTGTCTGCCCATATATAGTAGGCCTGCTTGAGTTCATTGTTTGCCGTGCCTTGTGCCTGTGAGTCACCATGTTGCTGGGGCCCATTTTGTGGTGGTAGTTAGTAGTGTGCTGTTTTTGCCACATAGGCCTGCGTGTCACTCTTTCCATTGTTCCTCTTGTCTTACTGCTTCCAAATCCATCCCCATTGCCATCTGCAGCTCCCTGATGCTGCATACATCCCACGTGATGCACAAATTTAGGCCAAACATGCTCCACTACATTTTAGTTTTTGTTCTTTACTATTCTTATTCTTCCAGAGTGTACACACTACACAGTAGCCATGAAAGCCCTGGCCTTGTTGTCAAAGTCTCATAAATGGCTACACTGTGTGTTGTTGTTCACTGAGTTTCTAAAATTTAATAATTGAGGCCACCACCACACACTAAGTTCTATATTATATTTGTTTGATTTGTGCTATCGTCGTTTGACTGATGTTGTTCTGGCTTTTTTGCTTTTAGGTGCACAAAGACTGAGGAGGAGGTGTGTCATCATTGCCCGTTGCACTGCCAGACAGACATCCTGCTGCTGTACACAACGTGACGTGTGACCTGACCAGACATCTCTGCAACTGAGTGCTGCTGACATCTGAAGAAGAAGATGGGCCCAAAGAAAGCAGGTACCAGGTCCTCCAGTGCCAAGAAAGTTGCTATTGAGAAGAAGGAACAGAAGAAGGAAGTGACACTTAAGTCTGGTGTGCCGCCCACTACCTTTTCGGGGAAAAAAAAATTACGCCTGCAGCAACGGTGTCCGGGGGGCAAGCTGGGGGCAGCACCTCCGCATCAGTGGGCCCAACCCACCAACCCAGGCCCAAGCACATGAGTGTGGAAGAGGTAGCCAGCCTAATGGTGGAAAGCAGTGATGCTGAGCCTGAGATAAACTTATCGCTATCTCAAAGTAGTACCCAATCAACGCAGGAGGAAACACAGCAGATAAGTGGTCAACAACAACAGCCGCAACCACCGCCCGCAATAGTAGTTGTTGTTCCTCCCGAAGTAGGGGCAGTTCAGGAAATTGAGCCTCATGCAGAGGTAGAAGAAGAAGCCACTCATTCGGAAGATCCATTGTCTTCCAAATCTCCAGCAAGGAAAAGGAGGGGTAGTCCATCAAGTTCTTCGCCAAGCCCCCTTCTGATGATCTAGATGCCACTTGGAAGCCACAAACTGAGTCTGAGAGGGAGCCACGTCCCAAGACCAAGCTAGGGAAAAGGAAGGTTCCAGAAAGCCTTACACTTATGGAGGTCGATGTAGAACAGCAGGATGATGATGATGAGCCAGTCATCACGAACATCACTCCCGGCCCCGAGGAGATGGAGACCAACATTATTACCCTATCCAAAATCGCTGCGAGGGATGTAGCACGCATACCTCCACAGGTAACACCACCAACACGACCTACAGCTTCCATATTTGCATTAGCAAAGGCCCGGCAGCGACCTACATCCACCAGCACAACCACCACCTCAGTAGAAGTAGGTAGTGGTACAGCAGCAGCACAGAGTCAAATTCAACACACACCCTCCAGTTCATCCGCCATTGGAAGTGGCAGGTCCTCCAGCAGGAGGCCAAAGTTAAGCTCCCCAGTTTGGGACTTCTTTACGGTTAGCGAAAAGGAGGAGAACATTGCTATATGCTCCATTTGTAATACCTCTGTTAGTCGTGGTAAACTTGGTACAAACTATGGTACCGGAGGCCAAATGACCCATCTGAAAAAACACCACTTGATCAGCTGGGAGGACCACCTTCGCGACATAAAAAAAACTGCAACCATTGGTGTTGGTGGGGATAAAGGAGTAGAAGATCCGATCACGGTGGAAGAGGAAGGACAGGGAGACATTCTCTCTGGTAGTGGTACACAAGGTGTCCCTGACCCCAGCAGTGCAGTGTTGTTAACGTTGCACACATCTTCAGCAACATCTCAGTGGCACAAGAGTAAGAGTCAGCCTGAGACACCAAGGACAAGGAGTACCGCAATCCAAAAAAGTGCGTTGAGCATAAGAGAAAGGAAAACCATGCAGCCTACCATTATCAGCATGTTTGGTGGGGAGGGGCAGTACGAACGCAACCACCCAATAGCACGTTTGTACAATGCGAAGCTGGCTAAAATGTTAGCACTGGACCTTCTCCCTTTTTCTTTTGTTGAAGGGGTGGGTTTTCTGGAATTTGTGTCAACCATCTGCCCAAAATGGCATGTTCCCAGCCGCTACTATTTTGCCAGAGTTGCTGTTCCAGCACTACATCACGACGTGCTGGAATTGCTTGGAAAAGCCTTGAAGCAGAGTGCTGTTCAGAGTATCCACCTGACAACAGACATGTGGACCAGTTGCCAAGCCACTGATTACATGTGCATCACTGCACACTGGATCTCTTTTGCGGGGGTTAGAGAACAGATATCTGCTGGTGTTGACGCTGCTGAGATTTTTCATGCCACTCGCAAACATGCAACTGTAGCCATGTTTGCCATGGAGAAATCTCATACTGCTGCAAACATTTTGGAAGAGTTTAACAGCAAGGTCTTTGAGTGGCTGCGCCCAAGAGGGCTTAACATTGGTTTTGTTGCCACGGACAATGGCAGTAATGTAGTTAGGGCCATGGAAGATGGTCGCTATTTCAGGGTCCCGTGTTTGGCACACTGCATTAACATTGTTGTTCAAGACTTTTTGAAAAATGAATCCAAAGTCAGCAACTTACTGGCCACCTGCAGAAGAATATGCACACATTTCAGCCATTCTTTTAAAGCCCGGAAGCAGCTGAGGGTCATTCAACGTGAGCATAAAATGCCAGTCAAAGCGCTCATCCAGGAGGTGCCAACACGTTGGAACTCAACTTATTATATGCTTGATCGTCTGTTTGAACTGTACATACCACTCAATGCTTATGTCATGCAAAGATTAGGGGAACCTACTGTGAGAGGCATGACCGTTGAGATGGGTCAATGGGACCTCATTAAATGCCTGACTGAGATGCTACTTCCTTTTGAGATATTCACACGTGAAGTCAGCAGGGAGGACTGTACTATGGGCCAAGCTATCCCATTGTTGCACATGCTAGAGCAACAGCTGAAGGAGGTGTCTGAAACGTACGCAGGTGTGGATAACAAACAAGACGCATATCATTTGGCGGAGACCTTAGCCGCTCGCTTATCTGAAAATACAAGGATTCAAAATAAAATTTTGTCACAACCACATTACATTAGTGCCACAATTTTGGATCCACGGTACAAAGTATTTCTGAACAGCAAGGCAGTAATTCCTTTTTCGGAAGTGGATGTTGCCAACTACAAAACTTTGATAGCTAAGGAAGCCACTATTTTCGAAAACGAACGGCTGTTAATTGCAGGCCCCCCACCCCAGGCCATAACAACAAGTACTAGAGGGCATCCAGAGTCAAGTTCTACTTCGGAGCCTGAGGGCAGTGCGTTTGCCTCTCAGCAGTCACCTACACCAACAATAACATCAACAACAGCAAGAACAGGATCATCCACAGTACAATGTGCAACTGATTGGTTTCTACGGCAGGGGTATGGTAAGTCCAGTGCTGATGCAAAGGCAAAAGAGGCCGAGCACATCGGAGCACCCCTGAACATTGAGCGGACGGTCCAGGCCTATCTGGATGACCCAACAGAGGTCTTCATGGATCGAAACCCATTGTTGTATTGGTATGGGAAAAGAAGCCAATGGACAGTGCTCAGCAGGCTGGCGATAAAGTATCTGGCTTCCCCTGTCGCAAGTGTCTCTTCAGAGCGTGTTTTCAGTGCTGCTGGTGCCATTGTAACTTCGAAAAGGACCAGTCTCTCGGCCAAAAGCGTGGAGAGGTTAACCATGATCAAAATGAATCAGCACTTTATACCACCGGATTACAAAATACGTGAATCACAGCAGGAAGAGGAGAGCGACTTGGATGACGTAAATAGTGCGTTACAGGACCTACTTCTGTGCGAACCACCAGAGTTTGAGGACGAGCTCCTCTTCCCTGACAACTAGGCTTTCAAATTGTTACTTTCTTCCTTCCTTTATGTGTCTGTGTATCTGTCTTTCTGGTTCAAATCAAATCACAACAAATCCATCACCACCGTCTTCTCTTTTTATTTCCCTATTGGAGTTGCACGTCTGTGCATTTAACTGTCCACTCTTCAGAGTCCTGCTTCATCTTCCTGTCTCGCCCTAGTACATTTCCATCAAGCCAGACATTGGAGTACAAGAAATGTTGCCTTTAACATTAACAGTCCCTCCATAAGAAGTGAAACGTGACTATAGCTATCCTCCGTTTTGTTTCCGAGCCGAAAATCATCATCACTGTCCGAAGGCTACAGCCTCGGCAGGCATCCAAAGCTCCTCACTGTCAGAACTTGGGCAGGCATCCAAAAGTAAACTCATCACTGTCCGAAGGCTACAGCCTCGGCAGACATCCAAAGCTCCTCACTGTCAGGACAGAAGGTACTTGGCAGAGAAAGACAAGACTCTTCGAAGAAACTTGCTGACATTTGTGCAAACTCAATTGACCAGCAATGAGCGCTACCCAGGCCGCGGCCCATCATCATCACAGTGCTGACCATGTGAAGCAACTTAAACAGTGACAAAGTGCCACAGATGAATAAGACGGAAACCGAAACAGCGACTAACACTCGAAATGAATGTGGACTGGAGTAATGATGAGGCTACTGCCCCGTAAAAAAAAAAACACACACCTGTCAGAACTAGGCATCTGATGATCTGACAGCCAAAGAGAAGAGCAAGACAGGTAATGATGGAATGCATTGGATGCTTGCTGACTCTGAGCGATTGCTGTTGTTTGTTGTGTTGATGTTGTGTTGTGCATGAAGTCGAACTCTACTCTACTAGTTAATCTACAAAGTGACTGAAGTGACACTCAATGTTTCCCTTCTTGTTGTTTAATAACCAGATTGTACTCCTACTACTGCAGGTGCAGGGCTGCAGGCCAATATCTGTTGCAATTTTTTAATATGGAATATGGACTTAATCGTAGTCACTACAGACTGAGTTGGAGTTGGACAACACGTACCACAACATGATGATGACCATACTATCTTTGCACGCAGTCAGTCAGTTGGATCGGAGATGATTCAAGGAATAACTGCGTTTCATGAAGTGGCATAAGGTAAACATAAACACAACAATTCAACAAGAAAGTAAACACAGCAGACCTACATGTCCATGTTGTGGTGGAGTCGAGTCAGTGTAGTTATGTGACAGACAGCGGCGCATTGATTTTGTCACTTAATTTTGAAAATGCAAAGTTGCTAATATATGCCTTTTGTCTGGCTCTGTCAAAAATTAAGGTAAATGGAGGTTGGGTCACAGGCTGGTGCTGTGGTGGGCCTGTTCTGTCCTGTTGTTGTTGTAGCTTAATGCTGTAAACGGAATATACACGATATATCCAAGCCGCCTCAGTCTGAAAGTGTTCTCTCTTCTCTTCTTGGACTCCACCGTAATTGATGCTTTTTTATATTCATTGATTTTTCAATACCCCTTTTGTTTTTCCATCTAGACGTTACAGGCCGGCCTTTACCCTGTGCTATACTGGGAGACTCAACTCACATTTACCTTACCAATCCGCATCAGGAAGGCAACCAAGATTGATGTGCGGAGCGTCCATGGAAGATAGGACCAAGAGGAAGGACGAGATTCAACTCCACAATTTGACCAGGATAATACAGTAACTTTAGTATCATTCATCTTTTAATTAATTGGAATCCTTTTTTCTCTTCAATCATTACGACTGTGTGTTGTTGTTGTTTGTTTGCTAATTGATCCCTACAACTATTTTTTACTTTTCTTTGCTATCTTTAAAAGTAAGCCCAGTACAACATGGAATTTGGGTCTCTGTCTGAGGGCATATATTACAGGCAAGGCAAATTGCATAGAATATACTGCTGCCCTGTACTGTCTTGTCTAGTAGGAGTTAGTAAGTACTACTCATTAACCATCAAGTTATCTTCATCATGCATGCATTGCCTTTTTCTCCCTTTATAGTTTTTTTGGAGAAGATCATGGTCGTCTGCCAAGATTGTGCTTTGCTTTTGTTGTCCATGCGTACTGTTTTTCTTTCTCAAACCTTTCCCCAAACTCCCCTTCCCATCCATTCATCAAACCCTAACCCTCTTCCCCCGGGCTGTGATTTATATTGAGGTGTGATGTGACTACATAAAATGTACACCAATTGATCACACGCTTGCTGGGGCAGATGTGGTAAAAGCAACACTAATTAAATTTCAAGGCAGGGCGAGGAGCTTCTTCTGCTTGCCCACCCATGCTCAGTCTATGTGCAAGCCGTCACCGGCTAATAGTACATCATAATTAATTGCCAGCATTGATTGGATTCATCATCAAACTCCTACCACACAGCAGTAAAGGTTACGAATTACGATTGTGTTAAGTTAAGTGACTCACTCGACACAACTACAGTTTGTAACTTCTTGTACTAGGCTGTCCCCGCCAACATTATGTTTTATTTGACTTTAGCAGTTGCAAATGCAATATTGTTTGTTTGGCAGTCTTCTTCTGTACTGTATTTGACTTCGTTCTACTACTCCTCCCACAGTCGCTTTCAGGCAAGTGACTGTCTCTTTTTTATTTTTTTAGCAAATGCTGCTGGCAGTGTCTACTCTACTACTACCACCACAACCATGGCATCTTCTCCATTCTCTTGGGAAACCATGCAGCCATCGCTGTGCCGAACGTAATCATCATCAATCACAGGTAAGATAAGTTTGGTGGGAGGTATAATGGACTAGGAGGAGAGACTGACAGTACTAGTAGGACAAATCACTCAGTGAGGGGTACCGCATCTATCTGTTTGTGTTACATCATCGGCAGATTATTTAAATCAAACACTGGCTGCGGCCCTGCAGCAGCAATGAAAGAAACCATGTGACGTTAATTTGTAAAACAGTAACCCCCCACAAAACATTAACATTGTATGTTGAAGTATAAATATAATTTATTACCCTAACAAAAATAAACTATCCCACACCTGACCCACCCCTCTCCCTAACCCCAACCAATGTCCAAAACGAAAAAAAGTCAAAAGAATGTCCAAAGTCCAAACCCCAACGCCCAATTCCCACCCACCAACAAAACGAATAAAAAAGGGGCAATGCAACAGGGTCCTATGGCTTTAAGGTGTTTGTCCACCAGAATTTTAACCCGCTCCTCGAGTTGCTCCTCAAGCCGTGCCACCCGGAGGAGAATCTTGCGGCGAAATGCCCTGCAGTGGCATCCAGGGTGGGGGACAGCAATGCTGGTTGCAAGAGATTTGTGGCGGGCGGCTGCCAGACTGCGGCGCCGTACCACTGGAGGTCTGGCCTGGCTGGGGCCCGGGGCATCGGACGAGGCTGCTGCTGCTGCCGCCTCCTCCTCCTCCGCCTGAGCCACCAGCCGCCGGTACTCGGCACAGATGGCCTCCAGTTTCCGGTGCCGGGCCCTGGCTGCCAACTCCTTCCGTGATGGTTTGCCTTGGGAAGGAGTACTATCTATATCAAGAAAGAAAAAGAATATTGTTGTAAGCAGTACTCTTAGCAAAACAGTAACACAAAATTAATTCAACACATAATGGCACAGTAGCACTAGCAAGAAGCACAGTACATAACATTTCTGGTATAATAATCTATCTATCCTCCCACTTCCTCGGCCTGTAACATTTGTGGGAGTTTCAGGCATTATACTAGCACTATGGACTCCAGTACACCAGTCTTCTTCTTATCTCTACTAGTTTAGCGAAATGACATAACCTGGTTGTAGCCGGCATGCCAGCTCGGTCATCTATGCTTGCACCCAAGACAAACATACGAGTCATCATGACGCAGACTCACGTTAGTTTGATTTACTAATGTATGCAGGTGGGGAAGCTCGTATTTATTTTTCTATTACGGGTGGCACTGGCCATACTCTCTCTGTTACATGAAGCAGGGCAATTGGTCAATTTCACTTTAACAGTGCCCTGGCTACTACAAAAAGGCAGATTATATATCTGATCCAATGATCATTGCTTTTATGGGACGACGACATAAGGTCAGTAGCGGTCGGTGGTGGGACTCGGGGAGTGCTGCCGGGCGGTGACGTAGGGAGGGGCAGGGTGGGGGGTAGTAAACTATGGATTACGGCTAATTACAGGTAAGTAAACATATAAAGAAATAAAAGTAATTTTGTTGCGCCCACTGCATCGCTTTTGGCGGTGCAGTGCGCACAATGAAATTCGCTTTATTTATTTTTATGTTTACAGTAAACTTACCTGTATTTGGCCGCGTAATACATTGTTTACTGCTACCCCCCACCCTGCCCCTACCCACATCGGCTTTGCTACTGTGGCGCGGTTTCTTTTACATTCCCTTAAAACTAAAACTGTGCATCCCGTGACAGTCTCCACCTATGCTGTCTATGATGAATACATACATGCATCCATCCATTCTAAGTAAATGTCAATCATTCTTCTTAATCTCTCCACAAACCTTACTTTGTTTCGCCAACAACAACCCATGCGTCCACTCACTCCGTTGCTTGCCTTGGCTTAGAGTTTCACCCAAACACCGCTGATGATTCTTGCTATCCACAGTATCCACCCATACTGTGTCGCCCACCCAGGCAGGCATCCGTTCTTCTTTCACCTTCCACCCATCCTTCAACAACACATGCATCTGATTCCTATCAGCCACCTATATCCATGCTTCCAACGTATCCTTCTCTGCCAGTCATCAATCATATTAAATCTCGCCCGTCCTTCCTCCTTCCACCCTTCTTTCCCTTTTTATTCAACACATCCATCAAGGTCATCTGATCTGACTTTTAGTCTCCTCCATAAAACTTTCACAGCTGAGTTGGAGTCAGATAGAAGAGGCCATTGGTTAATCAAGTCACGCTGGTAATGCTATTGCTACTGCATTGCTAATGCTAAGTAAAGGGTGTCTTCTCTTCTTCAACCGTTGTATAATGTTCACTACAACTTCATACCTAATAAGTCTCAACAACAGTACAGTGAGTGAAGTCACTCAACACCCTTCCAGCTAGTGCAATGTCAATACGTAATGAATATAACTTACCATCGCCCGCCACTGCTGCTGGCTCACCCCCTGTAGCTCCTGCAGGTGCCGCATCTCCTTCCCCCTCCGGAATGGCCGAATCGCCGCTGGCCCCGCCGGCACTGGTGGTCGCTACTACGCCTAGATAAAAACATGACACATTTTTAGATGCCTGTGTACACCTCCCCCTATTTATATTTCTTCTTTTTCACTAGCAAGATTGAAAAAAAAAGTTAATACATACATATTATTATACATCACATTCAGTAGTCCAAATCGGGTACTAGAGTCAGTAGACACTAGTAGTGTTATGGTCCCTAGGGTCATTATTTGTTATACTATACTCTACTCTTTGCAAAGTTAGCCTGAGCCATGCAACCATTTTTCGCTTCATGTCTTTTGCGCATGTTACCTCGCAGCTTGTTGTGCAGTAACAGTAAGACGCCTTTTTTAGCCCACATGAGCACATACAGCTACTGTCTGAGCGTTGCGTACAAGAGGTCGAAAAACAAGCCACTTTGTTATGGAGTTCGGTTAGTCCCTATTGCTTAGCCATAAGTAACATGTTACACTTTTTTGGCAGGACTGACAAATGCTTGCATTATACTATCTAACGCGCACCATTTTTCTCAGGC
Source organism: Calotriton arnoldi (assembly GCA_963921515.1). Classification (NCBI taxonomy): domain Eukaryota; kingdom Metazoa; phylum Chordata; class Amphibia; order Caudata; family Salamandridae; genus Calotriton; species Calotriton arnoldi. The sequence goes on along the minus strand of CAWUFW010020556.1, from coordinate 59,031 downwards.
AGAAGATTTCCTTCTACGAACCAGAGATTTGCAGAGCTTATGAATGATGCATGTAACCAGTAATTCTACGTTCTACGGTGAGGAGTCTCACAGAATTCTCACAGATCTTTTGTCTATCATCAATCATCATGCACTTGTTGTAACAATGTTTATTGTTTTAATCTTATGCATTTAGCTGTTGGAGCTGGCTGGAGTACACTGAATTTTATAGAACAACATACAGAGCTTGTTAGTTGAAAATAAACCTTTTAAACTTAAACATAGACTCTGTGGTATTTGGTGTGGTGGTGGTGGAGGTGGTGGACTTACACGAGTAAGTGAGCTAAAGGGTGTTATATTATGTTCTGGGTTGTGTAATCTCATTGAGTATCTTCGGGTGGGGGTTCAGGGACCTAATGAGAGTGAGACACTACACTATAGCTAGTCGTTCAGGGGATTGTGGGTTCACTTCTGACTGAGGTGTGAGGAACGTCCAAGTTCCAAACTCCCATCACCAACATCCTATTTCCTTGTGCATAGTTCTGCATGGGGCTGTACAGAATCCACACATCAGTAGTAGTATGTACTATATCCTATCAAAAATAGTCAAATATCTGGTTGGGCATTTTGTTTGTGGTAATTGTCAAAGCCTCAAGATTAAGAAGCCTAGAAGAGGACAACCGAAAGGACTGGACTCAGCTATTGGTAAATCGGAGTTTTATTCAAAACCGTACAATAAAGAGTGGCAATGCAAACTGGGCAAGCTTAGCGACAGACTAATAGTAGTAGTACAGACATTCATAGCAGAGGCAGTTAGAACTTAGAGGCAGGGATAACCAGAATTTAGAAACAGATAGTCAAGTCAAGATCAAAGAATCTTTTGTAAAAAATAGAATTAGGGAGTGGAACCATAATTAATAGTTCTGGAAAAATAAGGTGCAGTAAAAGTTAGGCCAATATAAATGTTAATATTATTAACCACTGGAGGACTTACTGGGACCAGCAGCAGGGCCCTCGGTAGAGGAGCGGTCCTCTGGTGGTTGTCCCGCCGACTCAGACCCCGTCTTCTTGCCCCTGGGTGCTGCAGATCAGTGATCATGTAAGATATAATAAAGAAAGACACAAACATTCATGATTGCTGTGAAACAAATAAATTATCTAAAAAAACGCTCAAAACGTTTTAGGAACCAAAAATTGCAATAAAATTGACCTATCTAATCCGATCGACTACTGGCTTGCGGGATTCACGGTCACGGACAGTCTACTTATTTGGGAACACTAATTCAGTGTTTCATTCGGATTGATTCAAATAAAATCCAGAACACTAACTAAGCCTAAGTACCACCTGACCTAGCCCACCTATTCCAGGCGGGCCAATTGTTCATTAAGTCTGCATTTCCATTTTTTTATTGCCCTCATAAATGCATATATGAGAAGGAGGACACATGCATAAATTGGTGCATAATGCATACACCAAATTGTTGGTTGGTTAAGACTGATGTTCTGCAGCTGAGTGACACTGCCAAGCTTGCCACTCACTAAACAAACTACAAAAGGTTCTACTAGTAAGGACTGGGGTAAGCAGCACTCAGTGACAGAGGATGCGTCACGCAGAGCACTCAAAAATTATCAACTAATAACTAAACCTACTAACAAACTATCAATCCATCCACCACTATTTGACAGGAGGACAAAGGAAGGACTAGAGTCTCTCTAGAAATAGCATTACCTAACTGAAGTTCTCTAAAGTAAACTCTTACATAATAATAAGGACAAGCGAGCGCAAAGTTGCAAACAAGTAAGAGTAGCGGCCAGCACCTGTGTCCTACAATCACAGAAGATTTTGAAACGTAAATTACCTGCAATGTAAGCAGCAGTATTCTTGTTATTTGTAAAAAATGTATACACAAATCACAATACTTATACTACTATATATATTAGCTACTCACCAAGCCCCACGACCTCGACACCTAGCAGGTCCAACAGGTCCTGCTCCCGGTCGAGGATGTCTGACCACCGGTGGGCCAGCTGGTTATGGGTGCGCCGGACCCCTGAGCAGCGAAACACTGCCCGGCGCACCTTCGCCCACCGGCGGTGACGCTCCTGGGTCGGGTACCCGGAGCCTGGCCTGCCGCCTGCTGCCAAGGTCAAGGGGAGGTGGCGCTGAAGAAAAAAAACAAGGGCGGCCACCTCCGCCTCAGTAAAAAGCTGGCGGGCTTGCGCCCCTGCAGGGCGCAGTCTGCCGCAAGGCAGGCGGCGGCTCTTGGGCGCACGCGCCTTGCCCTTCGAGCCGTCACTGCTGCCCTTCACCATGGTTCTGGGGTGGGACTGGGAGGAGGCGGAAAAGAAAAGTTTGAAGGGAAAAATAAAGTTAGGGGAAGAAGTAGGAGCTTAAAGAAGAAAGTTATATAAAACAGTCGAAAAGTTAAAAAAACACAGTCAAAAGTATAAAAAAATGCAAAATATAGACTTAGGCAGAGAGAGAGATAGATAATAAATAAACAAAAAATGAAAAACAGTGTAAAAAACTAAGGATTGCAAAGATTGAGGGAGGATAGAAAAGCAGGCCCAGAACCATAGCATAGAGTGAAAAACAAGATGGCCGCGCCCATCGCGACCGCGTGGGTAAGTTCGCGCGATATTTCTCCCCGAGCACGCAAAAAGCGTCGCGAACACGTACGACGCGTTCCCGAACATGAAATGCGCATCGCGAGCACGCTATACGCGACCCGGAACAGGAAATAAGGCATCGTGAACGGGCGGGACAAGTGAAAAACAAGATGGCCGCGCCCATAGGCGACCGCATGGGTAAGTTCGCGCCCCCGAGCATGCAAACAGCGTCCCGAACACGCACAACGCGTTCCCGAGGAAGAAAAACGCATCGCGAACGGGCGCGACAAGCAGCTACGCACGCTCGCGAAGCTATGCGTAGCTCGCGTAGCGCTCCGACGTCTTCGCGTAGCTTCGCGTAGCGCGACTACGCGAACTACGCCCAGGGTTAAAATCAACACAAAATCCAAAGGCAGACATCCCCAGGTACTTAGCTGTTCATTTTGACACGCAGCAGCAGTGCTTCGTCTTGCCCTGTTAGAGACACAGTGCAGAGAAAACAAAAAAATCTCCTTTGTGCTGCTTCTGGATAATCACGATGATAGGGTCTGTCCGAAAGTGCTATAACTGGAATCGGGCTCAAATACAGGACCTGGAGACAGGAATGCAGAAATTGGGTGCAGCAAAATGCAATCTACGGAGAAGGGAGGAGCCGCCCAAACCTAAGACTGTGCCGGCTCACCCTTCCGTGGCTGTGATGGAAGCAGCAAGCGAAGGAGGAATGCTCCCGCCGTCACACTCTTCCACAGCTAAAATGAAGCTGCTTTAAGAGGCAGGAAATGCTCATTCTCCTGCGAGCGAGTAAAGAAAGCCGGCATGAGAAAACCAATTTGGAAACGCATGAAGAGCTGCATGGACAATCCAACTCCAACTGTGATTGTCAAGCACTGGACGATCGGAGGACGGAGCGTATGAAGACTGGTTGTCCATTGGGCAACAATGTAGAAGGCTGCTACTGGGGTGTTCTGGGAATAGAAGTCCCATCCCATAAACTGAAGGGTTTCATTCATGCCACACTTGGTTCCCAGTCATGCGGTGGTATACTGATGGTATGTATACGCACTTCCTTTCTGTGCCTACTCTGTTCTGTTCCCCCCTCCCGATAAATCTGTACAGAATCATGACATTAGTTACGCAGATCATGCTTTTTGCAATTTGGTGTAAATCCGTTCAGTTGTTTTAGAGATATTAAAGTAAAAAAATATAGATACATAGGGATGCGAAACCTTCACGAATCTGACAGTCCACGTGCTGAAATCTGATTGGTCATCAACATTTCAACCAGGAAATGTTGGCAGCCATCTTGGGACTCAGTTTGACCTGAGTCCCACAATAAAAAGATGACAAAAAAGAAAAGAGGCTAAGGTATGGGCACACTGAGCCCCTAGCCAAGGTGCAGGGTTCCCCCCGAGACCCTTCCATGGCTTAAAAGCATTTAAAAAAAATCTCAGAAAAATCCATGAGCGGACCTGCAGATTGTTTTGAGATTTGAAAAAAAAAGCAGATTCCCGTACTTTTACTTTATTTTGCCTCTGGTGTAAAGGTCCCAGGGACATTGGGGTCTGAAAAAGGAGGGGTGCATGGGGCCCCCCTCCTAGGGCTTATGGTAGCCCCAAGGACCACCACTTCCCCTGTATAAAGTTATAAAAATTAATGCAGGGGGACTGCACCCCCCCCCAGCCCCGGGGACGGCCACCTCCTCGGGGTGAAATGAATGCAGGGGGCCCACGTGGCCCACCTACAGTCCTGGGGATTGCCATCTCCCTGGGGCAAAGTCATTAAATTAATGCAGGGGGGACCATGCTATGGTGTGTTCCAACTGGGTTTCTCTGGAACACACCGTAGCATGACTTTTCGGTCTGGAGCACTCAAACTCTGTAAGTAGAAGTCACCAGAAACTTAACAGTGAGCTGCGAAAAACAACTTTGAACAATTTTCTTGCCAAAACAAAGTGGATTCACTCTAAATCTTGGCCTTTTGGGTGAACTGGCTTGATTAGTTCCAACATTAGAGGATTTAATGAAAAAGCTCTCTTTAAGGAAATTGCGTAACACCTAGGAAACACACATGAGTGTAGTGTCGTCAACAAGAATAATTTGGAATACAGCCCTGAAGAAGTCCATGAGGACAAAACGTGTTGGCTACTGTGGCTACTATTTTTCAGGAGATTATTTAAACAAGAAGAATATGAATATCAATAAAGAACTTTCTTTAAAATATATTCATTGAAGATTGTGAATTACATAAACTGTATGTGTGGAACATCATGAGTTTTGTGCTGAACCATTATGAATAATAAGTAACACTTTTTGTTGAATAACGGTGCTGAACCATTGGAATTTATTTATGTTTGGAAGTTTTTTCCATTGGAAGTTGAAAGGGGTTACACTTTCAGTTCTGTGCACCATTTTAAGTATTTGAGGACTTTTCCCAATGTAGGGGGTAGGTGCGGTAGCATATTTCCTCGACCTCTTTTGTATATAATGCAGGGGGGCCGTGCGGTCCCTCTGCAGCTCCAGGGACGGCTACCTCCCTGGGGCAAAGTTGTCAAAAATAAGCAGGGGCAACATGGCCCTGCCACAGCCTTGGAGACTGCCAACTCCCCGGGGCTTAAATAAATGAATTTAGGGGGTCAGTTGCGGACCCCACCCTGAGAACCGCTACCTCTCCAGGGCAAAGTTTTACAATGTAGGGGTGCCACGCGGCCCCTCCCTTTTCAAGCCATTTATGGCCCTGGGGACTGCCACCCCCCAGGGCTGGCTCCAGCTACCTCCTGAGGTGCCCTTCATCAGGAGGTAGCTGTTTGTTTATGCTTGGTGGAAACTGACATCTCCCATCACAGAAAAGCAAACAAAGCTCCGACTTGCAGAAAGCAGAGTTTTCATCTGTTTCCCTGCAAGCAAATATGCATGCAGGGAAACAGAATAAAACATTTGCTCTGATAAACAGGGAGCTGCCTTTCTGAAGCCCGCTGTCTGTCACAGCAATGCCGGCTCCCCAACGAGGCGAGGAGCTGTCTAAGACAGTGGGAGACTTGAGGCTCCCCCGCAGTCACAGTGAAGAGCAGAAAGAGGTAGAACAAAGGTCAGAAGGAGGCAAGAGGCAGAAGAAAAGTGCGAAACAAGCAGAAAGAGGCAAAACAAAGGTCAGAAACGAGCAGAAAGAGGCAAAATAAAGGTAAGAAATGAGTAGAACGAGGCAGAATAACGGTCAGCAATGAGCAGAAAGAGGCTAAATAAAGGTGAGAAACAGGCAGCAAGAGGCAGAATAGAGGTCAGAAATGAGCAGCAAGAGGCAGTATAAGAGTCAGAAATGAGCAGCAAGAGGCAGCATAGGGGTCAGAAGCTAGCAGAAAGAGGCAGAATGGAGGTCAGAAACGAGCAGAGAGAGGCAGAGTAGAGGTTAGAAATGAACAGCAAGAGGCAGAACAGAGGTCAGAAACTAGCAGAAAGAGGGAACATAAAAAACAGCACCGAGCAGAAAGAGGAAGGTCAGAAACAAGCAGAAAAAGGAGCAATAAAGGTTCAAAATCAAGCCGAAAGAGGCAAAATAGATGTCAGAAACAAGCAGCAAGAGACAAAATAAAGGTCAGAAATGAGTAGAAAGAAGTAGACTAAAGCTCAGAAACTAGCAGAAAGAGGCAAACTAAAGGTCAGAAACAAGCTTGCTGAGAATTGCTGAAACCTCAACCCCTCTGCACAGGGCCCTCCTGGCATACTACTGGTTGGGGGGTGAACTTCTCTTGGCTGCTGAGGGCCGTCGGGGGCCAAAAACCCCTATTGTTGTGATAACTAAGACCCCCCACAGCCGGATTGCTGAGATAGCATCGAAGGCCCAGCTGCCTTTCTCAACCACTCTGCACAGGGGCCTCCTGGCATACTACTGGTTGGGGGGTGAACTCCCCTTGGCTGTTGAGGGTAGTTGGGGGCCAAGAACCCCTATTGTTGTGGCAAGTAAGTCTCCCACAGCCGGATTGCTGAGAGCTCATCAGAGCTCCTGCCTCCATTCTCTACAACTCTATAAAGGGGCCCCTTGGCGCACTACTGGTTGGGGGATGAACTCCCCTTGGCTGCTGAGGGTTGCATGGCAGCTGGTGAGCACCTGTCAAGTCCCATCACACTCCCTGCATGCACAAAAAGATATGACAAATGCACCAACGGAAAAAAGTTTGGCCCACCATTGTGGAGTGCAGAGTTTATTGGTAACTTTGCATTCTCGGTGGAATGCAGAGATGCCGAATTCTGCAAACTCCACGAGAGTAGCCTAGAAAGAAATCAAAGGTTACAGGATCGTTATAGTTATGAAATAGAATTTAAAAAACCTTAGAAATTCATTGGAAAAAACATAGGTTACAGGGAAGTTATGGTTAGGAAATACATTTTTAAAAAGTTAGAAATTCACTGATAAAAACCAAAGGTTACGAGATGTTATATTTAGGCTCACAGTTCTTTCGTACAAAACCAGTGAAATTTAGCAGTTATAATTAACTGAGCTAACTATAACTTAAGCCCTCGCAATGCACTGCTTATTACCACACATATTACATCACTCATGACATAGTCAGTGATATCACTAATGACATCACTGCTGACATCTCAAATAACGAGAAACAGCCCTTACAACGAGGTTTTCACCTCGTTGTACCTTTACCTTGCATTTTTTAACACAAATATTTTTACCGCGAATATGCATTTACAACGCATGCCAATACCACGCATTTAAGGTAAGTTGGGAGGGGTGGGGGGTCTCCCCTCACAAATACATTGGTTTTAAATGTAAAAAAAACAAGTGGTATTGGCATGTGTTTTAAATGCATATTTGCGGTAAAAACATGCGCTGTAAAAAAGGTGTGCCAAAGGCATGCAAATTAATTGCCTGCGTTGTACCGTCGTACAATCCAAATAACATCACTGATCACATCACTAATGACTAGGGTGACCAACCGTCCGTAAATTTCACGGACTATCCGTTATTGTGGTGTGACGTCTGTTGTCCATCATCATTCCTTTTATGGATGTCTTTTGTCCCTAATTTTGGGGATTGCAGCAGGCTGTCCTGTTCCCCTGTGAGAAGCTCCAAGAGATCAAAGGTTCTCACTTGAGGTTAGCTTGCATTTCTCTTTTAAACTGTAGAGGCTGCAGCAGATCCCTCCCCAACCTCGTACCGACTGTGGACTGGCCCAGTGTCATTCTGACTGCGGTTGATTATCACATAAAGAATGACAATGGGCATTATTATAGTTACTGCAGGTGGTGTGCCTTCTCCTGCTTCAGCCTAGGACACAGCATTCTGCTTTTGTCGAGGAGCCATGCTGGAGAAACGTAAAAAAAAAACTGTCTGCACTGAGCAATCATTTGTGCAAGACCTCCATCTATAGGTCATTTACCACATTGTCAAGGTCGATATTTATGGAGTCGGTAAAGGGTAAAAGTGATAACCACTTTTAAAATAGTATTCGGTTCAGTTTCTGATGACCCTGAAAATATTATCCCTTAGTAAATATAAGGTTCAAGATAAAAGAATTCTGAGTAAACATGAATCCAATAGGCTATTCAGTGAAGTGCTACTTAATGACATCAGACTGGAACAGCGTTTTCACTGTACATTTAAAAGTAAGATTTAAATATACAAATGAAAAAATACTATTTAATAATGTTGATTGTTACATTGGAGCAAATCTTGATTGCAGAAAGGGCATGGTGTCACTTTGCAAGTGATAGCAATCTACGGGGCATATTATCAAGAAACGGCGTTAAAATTATCGCCGCTTTGCCGGCAGAAAACTGCCGCTAAAGTGGCGATAATGGGCTTGATAATATGCCCTTGAGAATTCCAATAGAAGCCCATGTTCTGGTGTCAACATGGGCTTCTATTGGAATTCTCAAGGGCATATTATCAAGCCCATTATCGCCGCTTTAGCAGGAGTTTTCTGCCGCTAAAGCGGCGATAATTTTAACGCCGTTCTTGATAATATGCCCCTTAATTTTTCCGTTGCAGAATTGATTCCGCCTTCTAGTCTTCTAAAAAAGGAATTCATGTTGGGACATATTTATTAACTTACAGCACACAATTATTTTCAACTCATGAGATACATTTTTGCTCTTATTTCAATGTTCAGTTTTAACGGAAAAATACAGTAAAAAACAAGACACAGTACATAATTAAAACAAATACAATTGAATTGTGTTTTATATATTTATGCCATGACTTTTCAGTAACAGCGGAAATTGGAATGCCATCACCATTCCACAGCCATACTCTTAATCTAGTGCTCAGCTCACAAGCATGCATTCATTTTAAAGAGAATGTTCCTTTAATCTGGACTACCACCATTTGATCACTTTTGATGCTCACAAGAATTCCCATTCCACCTCAAAGGCCCAGAAACAGACGGCGCTCCACAGAACATGGATTAAAGTGAACGCGGCAGAATGGGAAACCTCCCTGTTACGTTAGATTCCTTTTCTGATTCCAAGTAATACCCGTGACAAATTCACAAATCATAGATCAATTGATTCCAATCTCAGTTGATGCCAACAAGCTCCTCTATAGAAAATAAATTGCAAGCATACCATTGATTGCTGAAAAAAATCACTAAAGCTAATTTCTTGCAATATAAAATCCTGAGGGTCCCAATACTATCAGAGAGTATTTTAAATTCTGTAAAAGTCTGGCATCTCCTGCCGCTGACAGTAATTTAATTACTCTATCGCAAGAATTATGTGAGGACTTATTTTTACAAGAAAATAGGTAACGTAGGGGCATATTATCAAGAACGGCGATAAAATTATCGCCGCTTTAGCGGCAGAAAACTGCAGCTAAAGCGGCGATAATGGGCTTGATAATATGCCCTTGAGAATTCCAATAGAAGCCCAGGATCACACCAGAACATGGACTTCTATTGGAATTCTCAAGGGCATATTATCAAGCCCATTATCGCCGCTTTAGCGGCAGTTTTCTGCCGCTAAAGCGGCGATCATTTTTAACGCCGTTCTTGATAATATGCCCCCTAGTAGGCAAATTTTCCACCAAACAAGAGACCTTTGAGGAAACAAGAGCCTGAGGCACAGTGGTTTACCTTTATAGATGTAATGAAAGACAAAGAAGTGCAAAAGGTCTTTAGGACAATGACTTCTGCTCCAGTTCACCACCTCAAAAAGGTGGCTGAGATTCGTATACCTCTGCTAAGCAGTGTAATGATTCCTTATTTTCAGACTGCGTACCACGGGCATGAAAATTGGCCATAGCTGCACCTCTATAAAACAACCTTCACTAGATCCTAAGGTGCTATCAAATTATCGGCCAAATTCATTTTTACCAACATACACCAAACTTACTGAAATGCTGGGGCACATACAGAGGATGGAGTTAATGGAACTGAATGAAATTTTTCATGTAAATCAATCTGGCTTTCGAAAAGGTTTCAGTATGGACACTGTCATTATTACGCGATAACAAACATGAGAAAAAGGTGCAGTGTGTGCCCTGAATTTGCTTGATTTATCAGCGGCCTTCGATACCATCTCACACGCCCTCCTGCTCAGCCAATTAAAACAAGTTCGTATAGCAGGACCACTTTTTAGCTGGTTCGCCTCATTTGTCCAGGATCTGTCCCAAAACGGTGAGACTGGCAGGCGACTGCTCTACTCCCAAGGCCATCACTACGAGGCGCCACAGTGATCGGTCCTAAGCCCTTGGTTGTTAAACTTGTATGTAGTCTCTCTGGCAAAATTAATTGAATCCTTTGATATCTCTTTGTTATATATGCTAAAGCTACCAGCTAATAATCAGGCTAGATGAATGTCCTGTGAAGGCTGCCTTTAACTTCAGAAATTGCCTACAGGAAGTAGATAGGTGGATGGATTCCAACTCTCCCACCCTTAATGGAGGCAAAATGGAGTGTTTGGTCTGTCGAGTGGTGGCCGAAAGAGCTAGGAGCACTGCCAACCTCGGTACCCTAGGGTACCCAGCCGTCCGCAAATTTCACAGGATGTCTGTTATTTTGGTATGACGTCCATTGTCCAATCTCATTACTTTTATGGGTGCCTTTTATTCATAATTTTGGAAATTGCAGCAAACTGTGCTGTTCCTCTGCGAGAAGCCCCCAAGAGTTTAAAAGTTCTCACTATCGGGGCCTGCTTGCACTTCTCTTTTAAACTGTAGAGGCTACAGCAGCCCCTCTCCCACATTGCACAGGCTGTGGACTGGCACATTGTCATTCTGACAGCGGCTGATTATCACATAAAGAATGACAATGGGCCATATTGTAGTTACAACAAGTGGTGTGCCTTCTCCTGCATCGGCCTAAGGCACGTCATTCTGCTTTTGTCGAGATGCAATGCTGGAGAACTGCTACATTTTGAAATATCCAACATGATTAAAGGCAAAGACTTCTGAGTGGTTTGTCCACATGCAATTTTCAGGCCATAACAAAAATATCTATTTAACTTTGGTGATTAATGTATCTCTTGGAGAGATCTGATTTTTCACTAATCCCAGTTTTGGATCATCATAAAGAAGCACAGAGGGATAATGTGCCTCTTGCAGAGCACAAAGTGTAACATGCAAATAAAAGAATTAATTTGGATAATGATAAATATTTTTAGTAGGGACAACCCCAATCACTATGTTATGTTTTAAATCCTGAGTTTGCATTTCGACGGGTCAAGCTCTCTCAACATGTAGTCAGGTTCACTGGAATTATGCGATTGTGCAGCCACAACGTTTTTTTGCATGATTATGGATGTGCCGCATTTGCCACATAATCCTTCATCAGATGCCTAATCTGAAGATTCTAATTTAAAAATAGTTTCTATCTCAAATGGTTGAAAAAATAACTAATAACGCAGTGACACAAGTTGCAACAGCCCTTTGCACAGGTTGACTGGTCACCTTTCAATTGCATATTTGGGGAGAGGAGATGGCCTAACGGCTAGGGCGGTCGACCTCGAATCTGGGGAACTGGGTTCGAGTCTCGGCAATGATGCTGAACATCCTGTGATTCTGGGCAAATCGCTTAATCTCCCCGTGCCTAACAAAAATGAATGTGTCCTCATGTAATGCAACTGGTGCTATGTAAAGCGCTCTGATACCCGATACCTTCGGGTCAAGTTTGTGCTATATAAAACTCCGTAAAAAAAAATATTGCTATATTTGGGTGTCAAACTGGTACTAATGAGGTGCAACCTATGCGCAGAAAGTATTAAAAAATGTAAAAATGAGAGAATAATGTAGTAATACTATCACAAAATTTGCCACATTACTCTGCATAATTTCCAATTTCTTGCCAAATAATTTAGTAAATCCTGCAGCATAACTTGGCCCTCTCTGCTGCATAATTTCAGTGGCCCTGCATATAATACCTACCAGTATGGATGACATGTGACTCCTACACCTTGTAGCCCTCAGTGTCTTAAGTAACATTTCCAATACATTGATTTACACACTTGTATGAGTCATTGTCCCTGAACAATATGTGTGTTAGCTAAAGCGCTCAACACCCTACATTGGGCTTAGTAGCACTAAAATTATATACACATGAGAGAGGGTCTATATAAAGATGAAGGGCACCATTGCAGGTTGATAGTGAGGGAATCTGTGCAGAGGGAGGTCTTTGGTGAAGGGGTGTAATGAATGCCACTGCATCCCCCGAAGTGCGGGGGAAGGCAACCCTTCAAGAAGCCCTAAACCTTCAGGAGGCCTCCACATAGACCAAGGCCAATCTATATCTGTGAGATATGGGAGACTCAGGGGCCCCTTATCTCATTCATCAGTGGGCCCCCATAGTTTTGCGTTATACCACTACTTTTGCGGGACGGTGCATCAACAAAGATTGTCAGACCGGGTGCCACCAGCACGAAAGCCGGCCATGCCAGGGGCGTAGCTATCATTTCTGCAGCTCGTGCTGTGCCCCAGGTCCTGCGTTAAAAGCACTTCAGCAGTTGAATGTAGATCGGACTAATAGGAAGGTATAGCCTATGAATGGAGGGATTTTATTTTATTATAAACTGTGTTTCAGTACATTATTTATTTCACCAATTCCAGTTAATGGAGAACAAAGAGCACAATTAGAAATGTCTAATATAACAAACCAGGCGTGCACTAATCCCAAAATCTTGTAGTTCCACACTGTAACTAGGCCTGAGAGTTCGGCAAAGTGGTAAAAATACTCTGCGAGCTACGTAAAGTTCCGCAAGCATGCAGAGTTGCTTGTCGTGCCTGTTCACATTACATTTTCTATCAAATGTAGCACAACGTGCGTTCTTTGCTGGAAATCTTACGCGAATGGCACCACGCGGTTCGCATGGGCACAGCCATCTTAGTTTTGCTCTGTTTATGGTGCTGGGCCTATTTTTCTATCTCCTCCTAATATTCTTAATCCTACCCCTCTAAAACCTATCTACCTCTCATTTTTTATTATATCCTTACCCTGTGTCTTTGTGTTTTTGTAATTTACACCTATTTCTTTTTTTCTTGACATTTTGTACTTTATTTTATGCTTTACTTTCTTTTTTCCATCCATACTTCTTTTTCATTCTTCTTCTTTCTTCTCTTCCCCTGCCCTCATCCAGCACCATGGCAAAGCAGGGGAGCTGCAGCGCCAGGCCCCCCCACCGAAACACCAGCTGCAGCTGCCTACCTTGCTGTAGGCCGCGCCGAGAAGGGGTACAGCCCTGCGCACTATTCACCGAGGTGGTGGTGGCAGCATTGGTTTTAATGTGCAGCGACATCTTCCCTTCACCTTGGCAGCAGGCAGCAGGCTTGGCAGTGGCTACTCCATCCGGGAGAGGAAGCAACATTGGGGGAGGGTGCATCGGGCTGTTCGCCACTGTTCAGATATCACGCTCACCCAACAACAGCTGACGCACCAGTGGGTGGACATCTTAGACTGGGACCAGGACCTGCTCGACCTGTTGGGTGTGGAGGTTGCGGGGCTTGGCGAGTAATAATTATTTATTTATTGTGTTCTATCTATGCTAATATTTTTTTTCCAATTAGCAAGCATGCTGCTCACACTCAGGTAAGTTAAGTTTATGTTGCAAATATTATGTGTTCATCCTAGAGTAGACAGGTGCTCGGCGGTGCTACCTAACCCTACTTGTGACGTTGGTGCTCGCTTGGACTGTTTAAGAAGTCATGCAGAGACCTCTGTCCTGTCACTGAGGTAGTAGTGTATTAGACAATGAGCTAGCACGTTCTTTCACTGCTCTCTGCCTTTATTTTTTGTAGCTCGTACAGTCTCAACTCCCAACCCCAAGTCATTTCCCAGTGATGTGTAGAAAGTATTAAGTAACTAGTAAGTATGCATGCATCAGCAGGTATGCATTGAAAACAAATGCAGACTAAGGTGACCCGACAAAGGTTGAGAGATTCACAATGAGATGAGAAGCAAAGATCAATTGTTGCAATTTATTAGTAGTTTCAATGTAGATTAGGACATTTGTAATAGGGTTAGGAAATTAAGGAATAGGTCCACAATAGTAATAGGAGAGGAGATCTATAAACGTTAAAACGTTAAATCAAATGTTACTGTTTGCCTCTCCCAGTCAAAACATTTTTGGGGAAATTTAACTGTACCACTAATCTTTTTTAAATTTTATCCTCTTTATTTCTTACATCAGCATCCAGGGACAGAAGAGATACTGCAGCAAGTACCACCACCGTGGCGCATTCGGGTGAGTGGGCTGGAGATGCCTCCATGAGTACAGATGGCTCTGCTGGGCCCAGTAAGTCCTCCTGTTAATATTATTTATTTCCCTATCATGATCCATCTTTTACCGCTCCACATTTAGAATTATTTTTTTTCCTTTTTACTCTGCCTGTCTTCTAATTTTTTTCCAACTCCACTTTGATCTGTTTCCTAAATCCTTCTTATCCCTACATTATCTTATTTATTACTTACTTTCTCTATATTTCAAGTTTCTGTACTTGACTTCAAAACTATCTGTACTATTCTGTAGCTTCTTTTTTCTTCTGCTTTGTCAGTAAGCTTTCCCTTTCCCCTTATAGACTGGTGGTACTGTAAGACTAAGAGAACCCATTGTAAGTCAGGGACTCCGCTATGAAGTTTGTATGCAGTTAAGGTATTCTACACATGTTTATTGAGAAGGCTTTCTTTTACTTGATCATGTTCAAACAGTACTGTAAAACGAGAGAGTGGTCATGGTCATGGTGCACCCCCCAGTGTTGTGCATGTATTATTGGTATACCAGCAGGTAATGACCGTCAAGCATGGCTGGAACTTGGACGTATGATGAGGAGGATGGCCCCATTGCATTTGCCAACTAAAACATATGTCCTTCATTGGCCAATTATTGTACCACTTCATTGCGCTTCCATATCTCAGATTCATTATAGCACTGCCCCTCCATAATTGCAAAACGTTTTTGTTTGGCTTGACTACCTGGCTTTTCAATGATTGCCAGCCAACAAAATGCCCAACGTGATGTTTTACATTTTAATAGAAGATTAAGATACTGTAACCAAACTGTAGTGATGTTTTGTGGTTATAGTTTGCTTAAAAAAACAGGGGAGGCATTTCTAGGATCTCAAATTATAAATGTATCATTTTTTTCTAGTCACACAGATCACCAGTGCCAGGGATAGTGGTGCCAGTGGGCAGCGGTCACAAATGAGGGGGGGAAAACCAGTGGCAGCAGGGGCGGGCAGTGGAAAGTCACATTCCGCATTTATTGACAAATAGTAATATACTCACTTCTAAGGCGTTGACTGACTTGTGAACAGCACCCTGCTTGAGCAGATATAGTGGGAGTTGAGTAGTTATGATGTCCTCTTCTATCTGCAACTCAGCAGACAAAGGTTCATAAATTAACTTTAAGAATAATGGGTTGATGGTAAAGACAAAACAGAATGGAAGGAGAAAGGATAGGTGACATGTATGTAATATTTGAGGGAAAGTATACACGTGTGAAAGGAATGATGCTGGGTGGGTGATGATGACATGAATCAATCTGCATGGCTGGGTGAAGGTTGGTTGAAACTAAGGAATGCTTGGGTGGGTTAAGGCAAAGCAGGATGGGTGAATGGAATGGGTGAAAGCAAGGATGCATGGCTGGGTAAAATGATGTTGGTGAAAGGTTTGTTCAGAGCTATGTTTGGATGGATGGATTGATTGGATAATGATGACTAGTTTTCCATGGCGAAAGAGTGGATGAGCAAATGTAAAGCTTAAATGGTGATTATCAAAGCCAAGGGTGAAGATTAAGATTACTAGAAGAAAAATGCAATGCTGAACGGATAATGTAATTTGATTTACTTCTGTGGATGGGATAGTCTGTGACTGTGAGAGGCTGGCTCAGTATATGATGTATTTGATGTACACTTATGTAAGTGGACACCTTGCACTGATCGAGACAACCCTTATGGTGATTTTAGTGGTGTTAGACAACCTTAGAAAGCTCTCTAAGTGGTGACAGTGGAAAGCAGCCTTCAGGCTCAGTTCAGAAGGAGTGTAAAGCAGCTTGTTTTACCAGAACACAATCTTATAGGTATAGATTAAGTGAAAAAGAACCACACAGTGTATTTATAAAAATATGTATTTTTTTATTAGATACTCACTAACACATAAAGATATCTCCTAGCCGGAGATATACACAATGCACACAATACTTTCAATAGAAGCTGGTAAGTAGAACAGAATACACAGTGGTCCCCAGGCGGAGACAAAACAATATACTAAAATAGTGGTATGCGAACCACGACTCGAGTCAAGACAATAGTCAGAGGACGTAGAAGTGCCGGGGACCCAAGGAACCACCCAAGGTGAGTATCTAGGAGCCCCACGGAGGTCGTGTGCAGTGTAGGAACACAACTGTGTTGTTCGTGCAAATCAATGTGTAAGTGGCGGATACAATTTTAAAGAAAGAGGACCCTTCCCAGTGGACCTTGGAGAAACCCAGTGGAAGACAAGAGGTTGGATAGCCACCCCACCCGTGGATACCTTAGGAACCAGGATACCTGCACCAGGGAAGCCATGTGCATAGGTGTGAGGTGGCATTGAAAACCATCGTCAAACTCAATGGGAGACTTGAGAAAGATGCCGCTGCTGGAGAAGGTGAAAGTATCCGGTAGAACCCAAAGGTGGATTCAAGATATGAAGAACCTCAAGCAGAGGGGACAGAGTCTATGCCACTCAGGAGTGACCAGGAGGCATGGAAGACGAATGCCCACCGATGTCGGGTGTTGCAGGAGAGCTGGCCCACAATGTATGTCGAGAGTTGAGGGGTCAGTGTCCTGCAGGAGCACCAACAAGCCTTGGCAATTGCAACCAATGAAGAAGTAGAAGAAGGTGCAATGTTAGGATCAGCAAGGTCCAGGAGACTCACCACAAGCAGGGGAGTCAGGGCAGGCCCCAAGCAATCATGGTAGCCCAAAAGAATTCAAATGTGACCCTCGACAGGGCCCACAGACTGGAGGTACTGGAGTCGCAAGAGGACCTTGAGCAGCTACCAAAGAAGCAGGCCCACGGTGCAAGCAATGCAGTGTGGTCAAAGATTCTGGTCACTGGAGATGCTTGAGGATGGGGCTACTTGGAGCCCGAAGATCTTGGTGGAAGGAAGCCAACAAGCCTTTGCACCTGCAAGTCTATCCGGAGCAGACAGGTTTGGTTCCTGCGGCTCCGATGAGGAATACTGGCCTCAAACTTGGTGAGAGGGTAGGGCAGGCCTCAAGGAATGTGAAGATTCACCATCTGTGTTGCTGAGCCTTTCAGAGTCCACAGGAGCCCAGAATCATCAGACCGGTCAGCTTAGTTGCGGTGCCTACAGATGCATGGAAGTGACTCGTTCACTTCAAGGCAGATTCCTTCAGGTGTCTTGGATGTCCACAGGCCCTGGATGGTTTTCTGTATGGATCACAGGCATGGAAGTTGCAGTAGACAAGCAGGGCGAAGAGATCAGGAGCAGCAGGAGTATTCACGGTTGCAGTCTTGATGCCCAGAGCGAAGTCCAGTGAAGTCCAGAGTGCCCAGACAGTTGAAGTTGAAGTGGTGTCTGAATTGTATCGTGTCCCACTATGAATCTAGGGACCCACCCACACGTAAGCCCTTAAATACCCTAAGGAAAGGGTTGGGACGATACAGGGGTCCCTCCCTGAGGAGGGGCTAGACAAGGGAGAGGATACGCCCCTGACCTTTGTCCAGTTTCATGCCAGAGCGGGAGCCAATGGCTCCCTGAACTGTTTTGAGCTGGACAATGCATGGAGGGCACCAAATGTGCCCTGCACGCAGACTATGTGGTGCTGGCAAGCACTTTCTGCAATCAAGTATATCTACTTGACCACTGTGCACTGTTGCCGCTTACTACTGTATTGTACTTATATAGTGACTTAATCACACATAAATCACATTTAAACTTTGCACATTCACACTTTACCTCTCAATTTATAAAATACATTAATCATAAACACAATACATAGAAATGATTCTACATATCTTAACTTCAAATCAGTTATGATACAAATAACAAGTTTTTAAGTCATGTAGTGAATAATCTCTGATTCCAATTTTCTTATATGCCCGCCCAATGCATTTCGGGCTCACGGCCCTTCGTCAGGGGCAATGAATCTGAAAAATATCCAAAGCATAGTCTAATGTCATACATTTCATTGCACAAGGAATATTTCCAAACTACTGCATCGCTCACCTATTATATAACCAGTGAACGACACTTTCTAGACAAGTGTATGGTGTTTAAAGAATTGACTGAAACGGTCTTCCAAGGGACAGAAGCAAAAGATCTAGAGGTTCCCCGTCACCCATGTGCTCTCTACGTTGTTACATTCACAAAAATACTACAAAACAAAAACCGTGCTCTACACCCCTACAAATACATGTAATAATGAAACATGCCTCACCAGGCTGAAGAGTGCCTAAAACAGTCTCCCATTGACTCTAAACGACACCAGGAGATCAAACCTGTAAAACAATGTAGGACCAATTAACTTATCTATTCCATTGAACTCTAAGATCACAATACAGCTCTACCTAAAGCTATTAACTGACCTTTCTGTAAAGGGGATGGTACGTCCTCTTCATTAGCGTGCTCAATAGTTCCACTTTACTTCACCTACAGCCCTTTGAATAAACAAACAAACAAACAAACATCCATGTCACCGTCTATCAGTCTGCCACTGCGTGATCTGCATTGTAAGTGAACAGTCTTAAGCATAACTATCTCACCTCAGAAAAATCCCGTTTCTCTATGGATGCTGTTTATGCCCAATGTACGTGAGTGGACAGGATCACTCCCTGTAAATAATACCGGAGTTTTAATGTTATATTCCACCATATTTCAGATGAATCAAACTACTGGGGCATAATCTTACCATATACGAAGTTTCAAAACGCTGTGATATCTCCCACTCAACGTAACGGTATGTCTCTTCACTCGCCAGTGCTTGCTTTACCAGAGTATCAAAACGCTGTGGTATCCACCGCTCGACGAGACGATATGTCGCCACACTCACTAGTACTTGCTTTAACAACCACCATCTGGCAGAGTCGCGCCACACGCCGACCATAAAAATAGAAGAAGGACCATGTAGAAAGCTGCTTCTCCTCAGCGCCATATTGGAATGGAGTTGCTTAATAACGGAATGAACTGATTCTAGAATATCCCAGTAACCCTCAACTATCACCTATCCATCTTACTCGAGATTACGAAATAAACTCCAAGTTCCCAACTGTAACATGCAACACTTTAACCATGCACACGACCATGGACTAAAGTCAACAACTATATTAAATGAGCGCCATATTGGAAAAGGTAAGTTACAAGTTGCGAGGTGATCTAATGACATAGTGTGTAAGAGGCCGAAAGGCCCCCTACTTATTCCAAGTCTCCTGCAGAGACCAAGTGGCATCACTAAAAACAATGCAAACAATAAGCCCTCATCATGCCTATGTGAGATAGATCCAAGTGGTGAAAAAAGAAGAAGATATATACAGAACATAGAAACATACCCTCTAAATAGAGAGATAGACATCATTCTACTAACAAAATCAACAAAAACCTGAATTTGGTGGATCTGACCCTCAGAAAATTACAATGTCTTCATTGTCTAACATGTTTCTGATGCTATTGGCAGTGAATCCAACTTAAAACGCAAACATGATTGTATGAAAACACCTGCAAGTAATGAATACACAGTGTGAGATGCCCTGTGCAGACAGTCTCTAATGGCCATACGGATCTCTTCTTGTCATATCGATGCAGAACATCATGTATACAATCAATGTAATCAATCATGACGAATCACTGACATAATACCGAAAGTCACATTATCGAACTGCAAATATTTAGACGCAAAAATATCGACATCAAAAATATCGATGTTGTATACTTAATTATAAAAATACACTAATATCGATACCACAATATCGTAATGCAACTATACCGACTACACAAATATCGCACACATAAATATCGCAATACAAATTATCGACGTTTATAAATAAGTATCGGACATGTCCAAAATATCGAGTACAAAAATATAGACATCAATATTATCGTTTTTACAATATATCGACAACTCAAATTTACATAAAAACGATTACTTTTAACACCATAAATACAATAAATTACATAAACATACATATCACATTAAATTAAACTAAAAACACATCTGTCAAAATAATAACAACATAAATAAATAATAACATAATAAACACACAGATAATAATATTTCTAAACATATACTTGCAACATATTCAAACTTTTTAATACATATTATACATATTTTTTTAATATAATTAATTCAACATCTCCTTTCTCACCCAAAAAAAAATTACTCTTAATTAGCGTTTTCCATATAAGGAAAACAATTACCAAACAAAGAAACAAAATACAAATTAACCAATAGAAATACAAAAGATCGAAATAAACCAATGAATTTCAACAAACAATTAAAAACACACTATATAAACAAAGAAAAATCTGTCTTCTTTTACACCTTAAACAAAAATAATTAAGGAAGGGGAAACTCTGCCGGATTTTCACCACTATCAAACACTGCTTTAAAATCAAGCCTACTACACTTAGGAAAAAGTAAGTAAATTACCATTTCTAAATAAACTGTTAAATTAAAATGTAACACAGATTTCAATTGCTAACTAAAATTACTAACTTATATATTTGCACTACAGATATTACTCCAAAAATGAAAAAAGATTTCACCTTGCAAAAACAGCTGACTAACAAAGTAAGTATACTTTAAAAAAGATTTGTAAAATCTCACTAAAATGCAACTGAACACCTAATATATCCTAAACGCCAAAACCACCCCATTTAGACTTTTAAACTTTTTTAAAAGCCTTTGTAAAATCAAACAAAAACGTTAATAAAACTATAGTCTATGCTAAACACCAATACCACTGCATGTAAAATTGTAAAACATGAAATAAAATATGCTTTATTTTCCTTTCACAGAGTACTTCAACTAAACAGCATTTATTGAACAAAGAACATCTCCATTCAACTATAAGTAAATAACACTTAGGGGCCGATTCCGATTTCGGCCGGAAGGGCACCGAATGATGGCCGGAGCCCTTCCGACCGAATCGGAACGTGCCGTCCGTATTCCTTTCCGACCGAGCCATTCCGATGTGCTCGGTCGGAAAGGAATCCGACTCGGATTTCCGGATGGCTTCCGACGGGCTCGGAGAGCTCGTCCGCCATCCGGAAATCCTTCAGTACTCCCCCGGCCGCCTCTTCACGACTGAGGGAGTACGATGGCAGTCTTTCACTGCCTTTTTGTGCCGGTCTTTCCGGCACAAAAAGGCAGTCAGAAACTGTATTTGGGGGCCCCCAGTAGGGCCCCCATGGGTACGAGGCTGCCGAATGGCGGCCTGGGGGCACCTATGGTGCCCCTCTGTTGATCCCTGTACCCAGTGACAGGCACCTTGGGGTGCCGGCCACAGGGTGCAGGGATGAACTGCACCCCTGCTTTTCCCAATGCAAGCATGCATTCCGCTCGGAATGCATGCTCCCATTGTGAAGTATACGAGCGCATCGTACTTGCAGGGCCGTAAACGACGACAGCAGGTCGGTCGGTTACAGCTCCTGACCGATGTCAGACGGACTCATCGGAATCGGCCCCTTACTAAGTATATATTAAAAATGCATTTTTTACTATTCATATAAACATGTATAATATTCTTTTTCATATATCTTCATATACATTTTTTATAGAATTTTCCACATCACAATGACTGAAGGTGCCAAATTTATAACATCTCAGAAAGGGAAATTCTTATTGTGTTATATGGGGTACGTCTACACCCAAGAGAAGCAAACGGACCTTAAAGTGAAATGGAAATGTTCAAAATATTACTCAAATAAATGTTATGGTCGTGCTACCACCAGGGAAACAACTGTATTATATACTAGAGAGCATAACCATCCGCCAAATGTTTCTGAAACTGAAGTGAGATCAACCCTTGAGAATATAAAAGAATTAAGTAGTAGCTCACAACTACCTACAAGTGTTATACTTAAAGAAATGTTACCTAAAATACCCAAAGAAGCAACAGGTCAATTACCATCAATTGCTTCTATTAAAAGAACAATAGCTAGGACCAAAAAAGCAACAACACCGACAATACCTACGCCTAAAAATTTTGAAGATGTCATAATTCCCTCAGAACTAAGTATAACACACAGTGATCAACCTTTTATTTTCTTTGACAATAAAAATAAAGATAAAAGGATTATTATGTTTGCTACAGCAAACTATATAACTAAACTTCAACAATGCAAAACATGGATGATGGATGGCACCTTCACCATATGCCCCAAACCATTCTACCAACTGTACAGTATCCCTGGGCAATATCATGCAGTTGCATCCCCTTTATATATGCATTATTACCAAATAAACAGAATGCAACATATACTGAAATGTTAGGTAAAATAAAGCAAGAAACAAACAACTTTTTTCCTCAAAGAATAGTAATAGACTTTGAGCAAGCCATGATAAATTCTATCCATAAATTGTACCCCCACACATCTATACAAGGATGTAACTTCCATTTCAACCAATGTTTATGGAGACATTTACAGAAATCTGCACTAAGGGGTCGATTCCGATCTCGGCCGGAAGCGCACCTAATACTATTCGTCCGGAAAAAATACAAGCCGAACGCGTGTTTCCCGACCGATTCGAACAGTCGTCCGAACGAGCAAGTACGATGCGCATTACTGCTCAGATTCCGACCGAGCCGTACGTACCCATTCCAGCTCCTGTTCCCCGCCCGAGCCGGATCCGTAAACGCCGATTCGAGTCGCATGGAAGTAAATACACAGCACCTTCCGGCCGGACTAGTACGATGCGCACTCCGTACGCGCCGAACTGGTCGCTACGTCTGGCACGTCAGAGCATCCAGAAGAGCTGCACATAAGCTCCGATTCGCGCCACAAGACGATCCACGGCGACGAGACGAACAAGCCAGCGACGAGTACGAGTCGAAGCCACGAGAAACCCGAACGAGACGACCCAACCATGAATCCCATCGCGCAGGTCCTACCAATACTGTACATCTATTACCGGAACCGGTACGGACTCATACGGCGCAGACGGTAAGTCAGACACCCACTACACAAACAAACGACACGTACCCGACATATGTCACACACATAGGGATGCAGAAATTACGTACACTAGCAACAGCCGAACCATAGGAGCAGGATGGCTATCACCAATGCCATACACACCCATAGGGGCCTGATGGCTACCACTACCACCACCCCTACTCATGTGGGCCTGGATGCCTGTCACTACTACCATCCCCACTCATAGGGGGATGGATGCCTACCACTACCCCTACTCATGGGGGGCTGGATGCCTACCACTACCACTACCCCTACTCATGGGGGCCTGGATGCCTGTCACTACTACCATCCCCACTCATAGGGGGATGGATGCCTACCACTACCACTACCCCTACTAATGGGGGCCTGGATGCCTGTCACTACTACCATCCCTACTCATGGGGAGCTGGATGCCTGTCACTACTACCATCCCCACTCATAGGGGGATGGATGCCTATCACTACCACCACCCCTCCTCATGGGGGCCTGGATGCCTACCACTACCACCACCCCTACTCATGTGGGGCTGGATGCCTGTCACTACTACCATCCCCACTCAAAGGGGGATGGATGCCTACCACTACCACCACCCCTACTCATGGGGGCCTGGATGCCTGTCACTACTATCATCCCCACTCATAGGGGGATGGATGCCTACCACTACCACCACCCCTACTCATGGGGGCCTGGATGCCTACCACTACCATCACCCCTACTCATGTGGGCCTGGATACCTGTCACTACTACCATCCCCACTCATAGGGGGATGGATGCCTAGCACTACCACTACCCCTACTCATGGGGGGCTGGATGCCTACCACTACCACCACCCCTACTCATGGGGGCCTGGATGCCTACCACTACCACCACCCCTACTCATGTGGGCCTGGATGCCTGTCACTACTACCATCCCCACTCATAGGGGGATGGATGCCTAGCACTACCACTACCCCTACTCATGGGGGGCTGGATGCCTACCACTACCACTACCCCTACTCATGGGGGCCTGGATGCCTGTCACTACTACCATCCCTACTCATGGGGGCCTGGATGCCTGTCACTACTACCATCCCCACTCATAGGGGGATGGATGCCTAGCACTACCACCACCCCTACTCATGGGGGGCTGGATGCCTACCACTACTACCATCCCCACTCATAGGACGGGTAATGCATGACACAACCAGCATACTCCAACATAATGAATGTCAGCAAAAGACATCCCCCAACATCATGACAAGAGTGTGTAGTCTGTGTCAAATGCCTACAACACTGAACATGACATTGAACATACAATGTGACCCCTATCACATGTGTCACACATAAATGTGTGTGGCCTTCACAATGCAAGCAGACCATGACCACTGTGGGAATGGGGTCTAAACCCCCATCATCACAGTGACCAAAAGGTAAGTGTGGGGACCATAGCTGAAGCACAGTTTTGAACATTGTGGCAATGGGGTCTAAACCCCCATCATCACAGTGACCAAAAGGTAAGTGTGGGGTCCATAGCTGAAGCACATTTTGAAGATTGTGGCAATGGGGTCTAAACCCCCATCATCACAGTAACCAAAAGGTAAGTGTTGTCATGGAAAAAGCTGCAACTGCCAAACAGCATGGATGATTCCTGGTCACACAACAACAAACACATCAATGGCAAAGTAGTGCTTGTGTCCCATAGCAACATAGATTGGGTGAGGCAAACAGTGCAGTGCAAATAAAACATACATTTGGCCATGTGCAGACAAACATCACCCATGGTGGCTGACATTGTCTCCATTTATCAATTACACAATGCCAGAAGTGACCATCATAATGCAGACCCACATATCTGCACTAATGGACACACAAATGTAGATATCCTGTGGAGACTGTAGATGTGAGGTGAACAAATACCATACCATGGCAGCAATGGGACATACAAACCATGATTATTGTGCTGACTGATGACCTAGGAGTCCCAGGGACAGCAGGGAAATCCTCCAAACAACATACAGGCAATGGCACACTAAAGATATGCCAATGCAGTGGTGCAGATGCACAAACACAAACAGGCAGCCTCACACTGCATATCAAACACAACAGGTGATGGGGGTGTGCCAGTGTCTCCAGGCAACCACACAACACATGAGGAGGCCTGAATTCCAATTACACAGATGTGTATACAGTGCCATACAAAAGTAACTCATGGATCGGATTCCCCTATGTGGGCAATCAGGCATCGTTAGATGAGAGGGAGCCCAAATTACACATGTCACACAAGCTTGTAGGAACAGCAACTAACACAGCAAGAGACAGACCCTCCACAGCACTACCCCCAGGGACCCCACATTGTGGTGACACTAGCCTGCATGATAATCCCACTGTGATGACAAAGGTAGATGTCGTTCACACTGTGAACCACAGCCATGTGTCCTGAGCAACAAACTACCATCACACCTACACAAGCACAAATCAATCAGCATGGCCTGTCAGCCAAGGCCAATATGGAGGTAGGGGTCTAGCCGTGCAACAACTCACATTTGCACACACTCAAAACCACACACCTTGATCTCCACCAATGTGCAGCAGTGAAGCTCACATGGACTGGTGACATTGCACATGCACCCATGACAATCCCAGGGGTGGTGGTGGGAACTAAGGTGCAGAAACCCATCACACATGGCCAGTCAACAAGACTCGTGAATGTTCGACACACTACACAGTACGCAGTACATGGGCATGACGTGAAATCCACCCCAATCAATGGGATCCCGGCCACAGTCACACACCAATGAAGAAGCCAAGGTGACACACAAAGAACACACGTAGACAACTTCCAACATTGCAGCTCTGACCCTGAGGAGTGGCAGCAGTCATACCCACAACGTGTCACAATCACTGAAAGCTACCACAAACTGTAAATTACATGACTTGTGTAACCAACAAGTGCCAAGGGGAATCCTGACTGTGTCCCATCTGCGTTTGCCCACATCCCCAGCCCTGACAACAAAGACAACTAGGGATGACAACCTGATGAACATTAATTTGCCATGCACCCACATCCCAGAGAAACAAGGTCCAAGATGCTGGGTGAACACAGGACAACTCAGCAAGCATCACAAACAGGAACATCCGTAGGGACACAGCCTGTGTAGGAAAAGGGAAGGGAACACACACAGACATGCTTACACAACACACAACACGGGCCCAGGCAATGTCACGGGATTACACACTGCCATGAGGGCACTCCACTCCTGTGGAAGGTCCGCTGTGCCAAACCTTGTCTGTGCACGACTCAAACATGTCAGCAGAACACTCGGTCAGTGAGTCAACAATTACAACACACTGAAGGCTCTGCTCACATCAGCCTAGGTATGGGAGTGTCACTTCAGTCATCTGCATATACCCAAAACACGTGTCAAGCAAGTTGCACTGTATACACAGAAGAGTCCTTCAACATTGATGTGCTAAACTGCATGTCCAGTGGAGATGGGCACACAGTCAGGGAAATAGAAACATTGAACAGTGGTAAGCCCACCAGATGTGCATCAGTGTAAGCCACAGATGTTAATTTACAAATGCAAAACGTACATCCCTGTGTCAAATGCTGAACATTACACCCTCAGACTGCAGCAAAGGATGCTATGGATCCAGACTAGATTAGGACACATATCCTATGGACCACATGGAGTCCATCACAGCAACACTTCATTTTCCTGATCTGAACACTATAACAACAGCAAATGCATGATGACACTCATCTACATCATGTACATCAAAAGAAAAACCACTAGTAAACAAAAAGAGGCTTTATTCAGCAAATGTGAAAGAAAAATTTGAAGTCCAAAAGAAACTAAGGCCAATGGCCAGTCCACATACACAGTCCAAACAGGGTGATATGTGACAACTTGTCACCCATTGCTTGCCTGCACTGGTACGGACAGGGGACATCCCCCTCGGAGGGGCATACAAGGGGCAGGCCAGGCACCGCAGGGACAGGATCAGGGGATGCCAGAAGGAGGCAGTGAAGGGGTGGTGGGTGCAAGAGTGTCACCGGCAACTGCAGTGGAGGTGTCTGACTCAGTGGGGGCCGGCACCACTGTAGGGCACAAGTCAGATGGTGTGGGTGATGGCACCACTGCAGTGGGCTGGTCAGATGGAGTGGACTGGGTCCCCACTGCAGTGCCCAAGTCAGACGGGGTGGTTGTGGACTCCACTGCAGTGCATAACTCCAAGGGAGTGGAAGAAGGGGCAGATGAGGTGGGCAGGACAGAGGGGGGGACCCGGTCTCCACACCCGTGGCACAAACAGGCCGAGCAGCTGGGTTGGGGGTGGAAGAGCAAATGGTAGGGGGGAGGGCCTAAGCAGTTTGGGGATGCGGTATCAGTGTGTGGGGGAACCTGGGGCAGGGTGTGTTGTGGGAACCTGTGGAGTGGTGGCCTGGGGGATGGAGGAAAGAGACTGCGTGGTAGAGCTGCGTGGTGGTGGTGGTGGGGTCTTGCACTTCCTGGTCCGGGGGGACTTCCTAATGGGGTCCTCAGTCTGCCTGTGCCTGGGGGAGGGTGTCCGGGTGTGAGGGGCACTCCCCTCTGTGTGTGGTGGTCGCCTCTTCCGCCTGTACATTGGCTCAGATGGATCTGTGGGGAAGAGGCCAAGCTCACAGAGGAAGAACTTCTGGGGGGGGGTTGCAGGTGAGGCAAGGGAAGGGCTTTGGAGGGAGAGGTATCTGAGGACTGCGCACTGCTTGTGGATGCGTGTATGTGTGTCTGGGCCCCATCCCCTGTGAATGAGGTATCAGTCCCCTGACTGTGCGTGCCTATGCGTCTGGATTTTGGCGTGTGTGTCTGTGTGCTGCTTGTGTCTTTGCTGGTGCGTGCCTGTGCCGGTGTGTGTGTGCTTGGGACAGGTAGGGTGCTGGGGATTGTGGATGGGGCAGAGGTAGGAGGAGTGAGGGAATGTTGTAGGAGGGACACTGCTGCCGTCAGTGAGGAGGCCATGGACTGATTGGTCCGATGTAGGGCAGACATGCCAGATGACATGCCCTCCATGAATGACACCAGTTGTGTCAACAGACCTGTGTGTGCTTGGAGGACACTCAGCATTGATGTCTGCCCTACATGGATCTGTTTCAGCAAGTCCACAGACTCCACACTAAGGGCAGCAGGGGAGACAGAGGCAGAGGGTGCGGTGCCTGGCATGAAGGGGACACGCTCCCCTACACGGGAGCCTCCACGGACATTTGGGATGGGGGCAGATGGGAGGGTGGAGATGGTGGTGGTGGTGGGGACAGACTTGCTAGATTTTGTCCGTGGTCTGCTGACACCCGCCTCCACAAGGGAGTCCTCACTGGAAGTGCTGTGTTCCTCAGCCGAGGTGGTCGTAGCTGAGGTCTCCTCAGTGTGGCTCCCCTCACCCTCCGTGCCACTGGGTCCCTCGGTCTCCTCTGCAGTGGACCCAGTCTGGCTCTGCCACTCCTCTTGGTCCGTGGAGCTGTCTCCTCCTGTGGCCGTGGATGTATCTGCAAACAATCAGGATAAACAGAGCAACATTAGTCACCTGTACTGACCACACACACCACAGTAAGTACAGCACATCACAGAGCAAGCCCTGCCATCATTCGCTAGACATTGCAATAAGTGCTGACACTGATTTGAAGAAGCCCATTGTCTGCCTGACAGTCATTCATGCCACTCATATCCTACCTGTCCATGCACCCATCTGTCTGGTGCCTGTTGTATGCGACTAATCATATGTGCACACATGCACCACATACACAGTTGTTGGACATCCAAGAGAACATATGGAAATGTGTCAATCCATACACATGACATCTCCTGCCACTGACTCAGTACATGTGTCAGGAAAAGTGATGGGCAGAGTCTCTGTCGCTATGCGGGTTTTGGTTCCATCACCAGACACAATGAGGTCCTCATGTCCTGATAGACAATGCAACAATGGTGTGCATGCAGGACATATCACACTACTGCTGGATCACCCTTTGCAAGTTGAATGTCATGGCACAGGCCTGTCTGGCAAGTCAGTCATAACTGTCTCCTGTCACAGGGGCAGTGCATACACACAACACCAGTCTGCACTGTGTCACAATCATGGAAGTTTTGGGAATGCAAGCCCTGTAGCTGACAGGTGCACATGTGCACCCCTGGCCACCCACATCATGAGGACTAAGATGATCCCACGTCATTCAAATTTGAATGACTGCAAACACAAATCCATACACATGAGCACTTCACCGTCTGATGAGAATGAACCAAAGCTGCCTGCACCTCAATGTTACATACACCATTGTGCACAGTCAAGGGATCAGAGACCTATGCATTAACCAATGTGCAGATCCTATAGTCACAACTCAGATGGCTGGCCACCCCAAATTGTTAAACACTCCAGGAGTCCAAAAAGCAAGGCCACACCACGGTGACACAGAGGCAGACACCTGAGTGCACTCTTCACAATGCCCAATATGTATGCTAACACACGGGAGTGGGAGAACAGAGTGCCTTCGATGTCCGGAGTAGGCATTACAGTCCTGGTCCATGTGCAACATGGTATTACCCTGAACACTAGGCAGGTGGCTATGCATGTGTCACACATATGATGTACATACTCCTTATGCTCCTACCTTGGTCTCTGCTGCAGCATGGGTGTGTGGCACATACCCCAGACATGTGGTGAGTCAGAGCAGCAATTGGAACACATATTAAAGCCATACCCAGAGTACATGTCAGATCACAGGCATTGTGTGAGCAATTGTACCACCCATGCAGCCCACAACAAAGTTCCTGTAACTGATGCAGTCCCCAACTTGAACCACAGGTAACTGCAAGTACACAGTACCCAAGTGACCTAAGTCACAGACTGTAAGGGCCACATCTGTGTATCAGATGAGGAGGGGGCATGATACAAGTGAGGGACATGAGTCCAGGACGACAAGACAGTCGTACTGTGGAAGTGGAACCAGGCTAAAGGAGTGCATAGAGCACGTTAGTCATAGTACCCAGAAAAGGCTAGCACTTACCCCCTCTTTGCTGATGTCTGGCCTTCAGCTGCCCATCCAGGTCAGGGAAGACCACCGCCAGAATCTGGAGCATGTGGGAGGTCAGGGTCCGGTGTCCGCCCCTCCTGCGAGGAGGCGACAGCTTCAGCTGGACCCCTGCGATCCTCCGGGTCCAGCCACGAAGGTCCTGCCACCTCTTCTGGCAGTTGCGGATCCTGCGCCTGTAGACCCCCACAGATCGTACTGCCCGGGCGATGGTCAGCCAGATCCCCTGCTTCTGGTGGGCATCAACCTGTGAGGATGACAAAGTGAAAAGGCCATTATTACACATGCAACATATCCGTGCATCACACAGTTGGATATACATGTCTCAATCACAGGGGAATATGATGTACACAGGTAGTGTAACTATGGCTATGAACAGTTGTCCAGCAGTTACTAAATGGTATCATTGCCTGGGAAGTCAAACCTTGTTGGAATGCACTGTTACTGCACTATACCTGTTCAGTGCATGTAACTACACACTTTGGGGGGTGACAAGTACTCAGTGAGCATGCTAGCCACTGGTGTACACACTGTAAGTCTTGATAGTCAGACAACATGCACAATTAGTAAGGCAGTGGACAGCACACTCACCTGCTCCCCTGGTTTCCCATACAGCTTGCTGTATGAATGAATGAGTTTTTTATATAGCGCAACGTTCACTCCAAGGAGTATCTTGGCGCAGTATGTGGAAAGGGAGGGCACCTACCAGGAGAAAGAGCTGGCGTAGATTTAGATAATAGAGATTCAGAGAAAGGACCAGGCAATATTATCTGGAATACCAAAAATCCATGTTTTTAAGGACTTCCTGAAATTGAGTTCAGTTTGTGTGTGTCTAAGTTGAGTTGGCAAGGAGTTCCAGGCTTTGATCCCTATGGCCGCCAGTGTCTTTCTGCCCCTGGTTTTAAGTTTAAAATTGGGTGTTGTTAAAAGGTTCTCTGAAGATGACCTTAAAGTACGTTGAGTGGTGTATGGCTTAGTTCTGACATTGAGATATTCAGGTTCAGTATTATTAGTTGTTTTATAGATGATGGTCAGAACCTTGTAGAGAACCCTCTTATGGACGGGCAGCCAGTGAAGGGTTTTTAGTGCTATTGCTGAGGAGGAGTCGCTAGGCAAATTGAGTACCAGCCTCGCTGCGGCTTTCTGGACCACCTGTAGTCTCTGTAGGACTTTTCTATTAGTTCCTGCATAGAGACTATTACAGTAGTCCACAACAAGGGCTTGTTTGTGAAAGGATAATGTCTGATCGAATTTTATTCCCAGATTCCTTACAGTATCTACTGTAGTAGGAGGTGGGGCCAAATTAGACGGCCACCATTGGTCCGGTCTGAAAACGTTGGTCTTGCCAAACAACAGTATCTCTGTTTTGGAGCTATACATTTCAGGTGGTTAAGCTTCATCCAATCCATCACTGCTATTACACAGTTGTGAAATTTCTCTTCAGCCGCTGTCGAATTCTTGTCTAGGGTAAGGATCAGTTGAGTGTCATCTGCATATGCGATGCACTCCACATCGTAGATGTCCATCAGATAAAGCAGTGGTGCCATGTAAAGATTAAAGAGGGTTGGGCTCAGGGCCGATCCCTGAGGGACCCCAGATGCCAGTCCTCTTTCTTGCGATCTATAGCCTCCCAGTGTTACAATCTGTTTCCTGTTTTCCAAAAAAGATGAAATCCAGGCCAGTGCATTGTTAGTAATTCCACTGCATGCAAGTCTGTCTCTCAGAATATCATGAGAGACAGTGTCAAACGCCGCCGACAGATCCAACAGAACCAGTACTGCATCCTTTCCCTGATCCATAGCAAGTTTTAAAGATTCAGTGGTGTGCCCCGATCGAAAGCCAGATTGCTTGGGATGTAAGATGTTGGCTTCCTGCATAAAATCATTGAGTTGGTTGTTAACAAGTTTCTCAGCAATTTTACTCAGACATGGCAACAGTGAGATCGGCCTGAGATTGGAAAGGGTTGTTGGATCTGAAAGTTTCTTTTTTTGAAGCGGTTTCACAGCAGCGATTTTCCAGCTGTCGGGAATTTTAGCTAGTCTGAAAGTAGCATTAATAATCTGATTGATGATGGGGTTGATAGTATCTACCAGTGCATGCAAAATGTTTGGAGGGCAAGGATCAAAAGGCGAGCCGGATTTACAGGAGAGAATAGCTTGCCTGGATTGTTCTAGGTTGATCTCCTTAAAACATATCAGTTCCTTATTTCTTTTTCCTGTGGTCTGACCATTTTGCATTTGGGGGAGTGTTTTACTACAATCTTTTTTTATATCCAGAATTTTTTTCTCAAAAAAGTCGGCGATACGGTCGCATAGGTCCTGTGAGGGAGGGATTTCCTGTTCTAGGTTTTTAGGATTAGTAAATGTTTTTACTATATTGAAAACAGTCTTTTGATTATCTGCTTTATTAATTAGATTAGAGTAGTACTTCTTCTTTTCTAGTTTGATGTGTTGGTGGTAGGATCTGAGGGCTGATTTAAAGATCACCAGGTCTTCTGTTTTGTAGTGTTTCCGCCATTGCTTCTCTAGTATTCTACATTTTCCCTGCAAGGCTTTTAAACTAGGGGTAAACCAAGGAGCTGACCTTTTGTTTCTACTGTTTTTCTTTAGGGGGGCCAAAGTGTTAGCCACTGATAGCATCCATTCATTAAATAGGTTATTGTCTATTTCAGGGTCACTTGTGAAAATAGGTTTTTCAGCTTCTGCTATGTTCTGCAGATTGGGATTAGTACAGTGGAAGGAGGCTGTCCAGCAGGGCCTGGTTCTCCTCAGTGCTGAAGGCTTGGGCTCTCTCCACAGTACGTGCCATTGCAGTAGCCAGAGGATGCAGAGACAGCAGCAGTGGTAGTGGCAGATGTCGTCCTGGAGCATGTAGTGCAGGCAAGTGAGCTCTCAGGGGAACAGCCAGCATTATATGTGTGCTGCAGAGGCAGATACTGTCCCATGTGTCCAAAGTGATAGGTCCAAGTCGTTTGCATCTTCTGAATCTGGCCAATCCATGGAATTGCACCACTTATACACGCCTACAGCATCCTTCAAAATTTCAACTTGATGACCCCCATGAATTTGCAACATTGTTGTGGGTGGCCAACTGAATTCACTGCATCCGACTCGTACAAGCTTCGAATACGCGTCCGTTAACATGTCAGTCCATAGCCAATGTGTGCGCACGGATCGGTCCTTTGCTGTGCGACGCGTATTTCGAAACACAACATGCATCCGTCCACATCATATGCAATGGCCAATGCGTGCACATGGATCGGTCCATTGCTGTACGACACGTATTTCGGAGCACAACGCGCATCCCTCCACATCATATGCAATGGCCAATGCGTGCACACGGATCGGTCCATTGCTGTACGACGCGTATTTCGGAGCACAACACGCATCCGTCCACATCATATGCAATGGCCAATGCGTGCACACGGATCGGTCCATTGCTGTACGATGCGTATTTAGGAGCACAACACACATCCGTCCACATCATATGCAATGGCCAATGCGTGCACACAGATCGGTCCATTGCTGTACGACGCATATTTCGGAGCACAACACGCATCCGTCCACATCATATGCAATGGCCAATGCGTGCACACGGATCGGTCCATCGCTGTACGACGCGTATTTTGGAGCACAACACGCATCCATCCACATCATATGCAATGGCCAATGCGTGCACACAGATCGGTCCATTGCTGTACGACGCGTCCCTGTACAAGTCACTCGCATATGTCACCATGGTTGTCACTGTGAACGTATGCCAGCCACAATTACTTGCCAGGGACTCAGGGGCACACCTACAACACCACAGCCTGTCCACACTGTATCCTAAGGCATGTAAGGCTGCATTACCTGTGTGTGTATGGGGGTCAACATGTGGTTTGTTGGGTGGCACTTGGGGGCAGCCACTCCCAGGCTGTGCACGTGTTCATGGGGACAGAATCCTTTGTGTGTTGTGCACATGACCACTGTGATGTGCAACTGTTCAGTTCAGAGCATGTGGCATGGTCACATTTCCAGGTTGTGTATGTGTATGTTATGTCACATACACCCTGAGTCCCATGTGGGATGGTATGTATGTCACAGGGTGACCCATTGCCACAATTGTGATGGCCCTCCACAGTCTGTGTGCATGTTGTGTTTCAGATGTCTCTGATTCCATGTGCACAATGGGAGACAGTCTCCACATCCAAGGTGAAGGTGATGGAAGCCCTACACTTCTTTGCCACCGGTACCTTTCAACACACTGTGGCGTCTGCTGGTGGGATGTCACAGACCATGTTCAGCCGTGTGCTACGCGATGTTTTGGAGGCGATGTTGAGATACTTGAACCAGTACATCTATTTCCCTAAACGTCAACAACTCACTGACGTCAAGAGGGACTTCTATGCCCTGGGGAGGATGCCACATGTCATCGGCTCCATTGATGGGACACATGTGGCTTTGGTACCACCACAGGCACATGATCAGGCATACAGGAACAGGAAACATTACCATTCTATCAATGCCCTGGTGGTATGTCTTGCAGATATGAGCATCTCACATGTGTGTGCACGTTTCCCCGGTTCTGCACACGATGCCTACGTAATGAGGAGTAGTCGCATCCCGAGGATGATGTCACAGATGCAGAACCAGCGTGCCTGGCTTGTTGGTGTGTACTGACTTTGTACCATTGTGTGTGTTCTGCAATGTTGTATTCCACCCTCTTTTCCAACTCAGCTAATGTGCAATTTTCTGTATGTAGGTGACTCCAGATACCCCAACATGCTGTGGTTGCTGACACCCCTCAGGAACCCTGTGACACCAGCCCAGATGCGCTACAATGAGCCACATGGTCGGACCAGGAGAGTGATCGAGCGGACATTTGGTCTCCTGAAGGGCCGCTTTCGCTGCCTGGATAAGACAGGAGGGCCCTCCCATATGCCCCTGCAAAGGTGTGTAAGATTGTCTTCGTCTGCTGCATGCTACACAACCTGGCAGTGCAGAAGGAGTTGCCTCTCATCCTGGATGACGATGACCAACGTCCGCCACCTGTGGAGGATCCTGGCCTGGGCCACGATGCCAGTGATGATGATGATGATGATGAGGGTGATGTCCGCAAACAGCTCATCGCCAACTTCTTCAGCTGAATGTGAGTACACAGAGTTGGTATGTCAATGATTTGAGTTTGCATGATATGTGTTGGTGGTGCTCTGTTGCTGTTTGAGTGTGGCCATGTGCTACTTGACTGGATGCGTGCAGCGATGTGTCCTTACAGGTAGTCTGTACTCCCCAACAGTGTTGACATGCTAACTTGGTTTTGTGTAGGTATCTTGTGACATGTATCGGGCATGAGTATTGCAGTTCTGTCCTGTTCTTCAGTGCTTTTGACTGTGTGTCATGTCTGTCCTTCACAGGGTACTTTCAGAGTTGTTTGGTCAACTCGGATCCCCCGACACCATGATTCAACTTCCAGGGTGGAAGCAGTTGTTTCCCTACAGGTGATGTGCCACACACCCCTGGACTTTATTTCTTCTACACTTGTTGACTGTGTGGCCACTGCCACGTGGGATTACCTTGCATCTGTAGTGGAAACAACATGTTGCAAATGTGTAATAAACCTGTGCTTCACTTTGGGATGTGCGTTGTCTGTGGTCACACATTTGACTGACATTTGCTTACTGCACCTGTGGGCTAGTTAACACATACTCTGAATAGGTGTGGTGTCTGTGCATTCCACTGTATTTCCTGGCAACATCAGTGTAGGCAATGAGTCAGATGGCCCTGGTGTGTATGTGTTGTGTAGCCCTAGTGGTGTGTCTCCCTCATATGTGTCAGGTCGCCATGACTCACATGACGGTGTTGAACTTGCTGTAGCAGTTAGCATGCACAGTGTCATTTAGCAGATCATCATCTCCATGACAAAAACAACGTTGGAATCACAACAGAGGCAAGTATGGTGTATTAGTGAGTTTATTTACATACGTGTGAGGATAGTGCACAGGATGGTGGGTGCTGTACATTGGGATTGGAATCCAAAGTTCGCAGATGAGTTGGAAGTGTTGGTAGCAGAAATGTCCTGAGTAAAGTCCACAGTCATCTGATACATTAATCCAACTTAAACTCCCCATGTCATGTGGGAGAGTTGGGTTGCATTCGACAGGGTGAACAGTTTGCACACAAAGGAGAATTTCCAGAACAGGTGTTGGGTTCCTGGGGGACGTACATGGCCATTGGCCTCTCAGTTTTCCTTCCTCGGACGACCCCTCTTCTTTCTGGGGGGACCCTCACGTGCAGGCCGCTGTGGTGCAGAGGACTCTCCACCAGAGTCATCCTCCCTCCCTGTGGCAGTTGCAGTTGTTGCGGCACCAGATGTTGTGGGCACACAGGGAGGTGTGGACATGTTGGTGCTAATCTGGCGGAGGCATGTCAATATGTCCCTCTGCACCGCTGTCAGTTCTTCCAATGTGTCCCACTTGGACTCCATGCCAGACATGTGTGTCTCCACACGGGACATGTGGGAGTCCAAGCGGGCATGATGGGCAGCCTGCTGCTGTTGAATGTCCTTGAGGATCCCCACTACCTGGCTGACCTCTCCGGTGCTATTCTGGTACGCATCAGCAATGCGTACCAGTTGTGGGTCATCATGCAGTCCAGACCCCTCTGCAAACAGAGACCTCTGCCTACCACCCCTCCCACCACCCCTGGCCACATGTGTGGGACCTGCGGTGGCACGCACAGGTGAGCCTAGGCCCCCTTGGGGGTTGGTACAGGGGTTGTTGTCCGTTGCTTCACGGTGGGCTGGGGTCCCTGTGCTGTTGTCATTCAGTGTCCTTGGTCTGTCCGTGTCGGCGGGGGTGGTCTGTGTGTTGGCAGATGTTGGAGGAGTGGGTGCAGGGGGTGCAGATGGTGGTCCTGCTGGTGCTGCATGATGACTCACATCAGAGGTGCCGGGTAGGTCTTCGCCATCCGAGGAGGGCAGAGGCTGTTCCACACCAGAGAGCTCAGGGGCCACCGGAGCCTGGGACAGGGACTCCTCATCATCTGCTGCTGTGTCCCCACCATCACCTGTTTTTGGAAGAGACACACAATGTATGTTATGTTTCTACAGGCATCAATGGTTCAAACACCTGACAGTTGTGACTGTATCTCTGGATGCGGGCCTGTACATTGCATTGTCCTAAGTTGTCACAGTCAGAGGTTGATATTGGTGTAGCACATTGTCCTGCCAACCTGAATCATTTCAATGTGAATGTTGAGGTGTGTGCATGACCAGCTCATGCATTGATTGGCTGTACATGGCCATTGCTACTCAAGGGCCATCACGTGCCTGACATAGGTGTGTCATCCTTGTCCACATTTGTCCTTTAACAGGGACATACGTGCAATTCCACTTAGGATATCTTTCAAGATTGGGACATGTGTGGTTGCCTTTTTTGCCAGTCTTTGTGCGTCACATTGGTGTGTCTGGACAACATGGTCACAGTCCGGTTTGCCTGGGATCTCTTGGGAGTATCTGTGTTGTTGTCTGGGTTCCTAGTTCACATCTCATTTCATACAAGTGATGTTAACGTAGCTAATGATGTTGTTGCTGAGTTTTGTACGTGCAAACGTGATTAATCTTGTCAATGTCCTCCATGGTGATGAGGATTGGGCACGGCAGCTCTCTGGCTTTTCCATTGTCATGACAGTGATGGCCAGTGGTGTGTGTTGCAGTTCTGCTGCTGTGAGTAGCATGTCTCCTCAAATGCAGTCCAGGTTGGTGCTTGTGTCTACAGTGTCTATGACAGTGAGTGGTGTGTTGTGTGAAGGATGCATATGTTGCCGAACGATGTGGGAGTGGAATGCAGCTCACAACCACAACTTGTGTGACTGACACCATGGTACAGTGTCCGGTATATTGGTGTGTCCATTGCATTCACTGTCAGGTGTCCCCTGTCAATGATGTTTCTGTGACTTCCTGTGTGTTTTGTGCTATGTAGTATGTCTGATTCTCCACAGCTGTCATCTGCAAGACACACCTTCACAGCCAGGCCAGGGGGCACCCATGGACACTGCATCCCCTGACAGTGTGTGTTAACATAGAGTTGCAATGGCTGTGAGTATGTACGTGTTTGGGTTGGCCTGTGCATGGGTGTGAATTGCAGGCACATCATTTCTCATGCCCATGTGTCAGCCATCTTGTCAGGGCTTTTACTTTGGGAGTGACTGGTCCCACGTGTGCAATGTGTTTTTGCAGAGTAGGTGTGTGTATGGCCAGCATTGGTGGTATTTGGTTGACATCGGACCTCCTTCTCCCCCCAGCCCAGTTATCCCACCATGAAGCATGCCACCCTCGCAGTGGGTGCAGGTTAACTCTCAGGATGTCAGTCAGTTGTTTCCTGCTGTTTGTTGGTGCACAGTTCCCAGCAGGGCCTTGTGCTCCCCACAACAGAGCACCATTGTAAGACATCTTTGAAGTGGCTTTTCACTCCCTGTGAGGTGTGCATGCTTCAGTGTGAGCTTGCTGGGCCATGTGGGTGGGGGATGTTGAGCTGCGACTACCACTCCCATCATGCTATTGCCTACACCCCCCTTCCCAGCATGCCCATACTTCCTTCCTTTTGAGTCGTCTTCACTGTGTGTGAGTGTGACAGCAATGGCAAGATGGCAGACAGTGTGGTCCTGTTGTTTGTTGGTGCACAGTTCACAGCAGGGCCTTGTGCTCCCCACAGCTGAGGCCAGTGTCAGACATCTTTGAAGTGGCTTTTCACTCCCTGTGAGGTGTGCATGCTTCAGTGTGAGCTTGCTGGGCCATGTGGGTGGGGGATGTTGAGCTGTGACTACCACTCCCATCATGCTATTGCCTACACCCCCTTCCCAGCATGCCCATACTTCCTTCCTTTTGACTCTGCTTCCCTGTGGGGTAGTGTGCCTGTGCTGACAGGATGGCTGACAGTGTTGTCCTGGCGTTTGTTTGGCTACAAGTCACAAAAGTGTCCCTGTGCTTCACACAGCATAACCAAGTGTGGTTGTTCTTTGTGGGATATTTAATTAGAGTGTGAGGCAATGCATTCTCCCAGGTGAGTTGTGCGGAGTTTGTGTTAAGGGGGTGTGTGAGAAAAGCTGCTGGTAACTATGGTCAGAGCTGTCAGTCCTCCTTCCCACCCAGCCAGATATCCCACCATGGAACGTGCTTCCATTGCAGGGAGTGCAAGTTGGCTTTCAGGATGTCAGGCAGTGGTGTCCTGCTGTTGGTTGGTGCACAGTTCCCAGCAGGGCCTTGTGCTCCCCACAGCAGTACCCATTGTCAGCCATCTTGTCAGTTCTTTTCCACTCCCTGTGATGTGAGCATGGTTCAGAGTGGTGTTGATGGGCCAATTGTGAGGGTGACCAATATCTGTGACTACAACTCCCATCATGCTATTGGCTACACTCACTTCACCAGCATACACACAATTCCTTCCTTTCAGTCAGCTTCCCTGTGAGGTAATGTTCTAGTGGTGGCAAAATGTCTGACAGTGTTTGTTGGTTAGATTTGTGCCACTGCCTTGCTCTATTTGTTGTTAGGTTTGTACATGTCATGACACAGTTACATATCACTATGAGATGGCAGGTATTGTGTTTGTCTAACTAACATACACATCTTGGGATGATTATCTTTTGGTTACTGTGACTTTGCTAACGGTGCATGGTTTCACTAACCCCTTGACAGTGATGTGTGTGTATTGTCACACAATATTGGGTATA
The DNA here is from genome assembly GCA_963921515.1 of Calotriton arnoldi. Classification (NCBI taxonomy): domain Eukaryota; kingdom Metazoa; phylum Chordata; class Amphibia; order Caudata; family Salamandridae; genus Calotriton; species Calotriton arnoldi. The sequence goes on along the minus strand of CAWUFW010020556.1, from coordinate 19,090 downwards.
TTGGTTGTGTACTCACCAGGCTCTGGGATGTTTGATAGTCCATGTACGCTCTCTGGTGGTAGGATGGCCCGCACCTTCTCCTCCCAGGTCCTGAGGTATACTGGTTTGGCAGGAGGGCCACTGCCGGTGCGATGACTCAAGCCGTAATCCTTCTTGAGTAGGTCCTTGACCCTCCTGCGCACATCATACCACCTGTTCTGGATGTCTTCCTTTGTGCGCAAACATGGTGATTGTGCGTTCACCCTGTGACGATCCTCTCCCACATCTTGGTTTTCTGCGACATGGGGGTCTGTTGGACCAATGTACCAAACAACTGGGCTCTACCCTGAGGATTTCATCTACCAGGACTTCCAATTCACTGTCTAGGAACTTTGGATTCTTCTTTGGGGGCATGGTGATGGGTGGTGGTGGGGATTGATGTGTGTGTGAGTGTGCAAGTGAGGGTGGGTGAGTGTCGGTTTTGCTGGGTGTATGTGAGGGGGCTATTTGGGAGGTGCTCATGGTGTGTGGCTTGTGTGATGGATGAGTTGTGAGTGTGTCTGTGGTTGCTGTCTGATGGTGTTCTGTGCTGGCAGGTCAGTTGAATTTGCAAAGGATCATGGTAGGGATTTGTGGCCTTTATGTGGGTGGAGTTGTGGGTGTGTCTTTGTTCCATGTTTTTTTCCCCTGTATTTATTGACTTTATCATTGCTTGTTTGGCCCTTTTTAAAAAAAAAATTCCTTTATAGTTTTTAGGCATGTAGGAGACGTTCTTCTGACCGAGTAGGACGCTGCAGTTGGCTTGTGCGAGCTTCTCTGAGTCTTTCAAGCTGTCTTTCTGCTGGGTTTCATGTGCGGCGTACGCGTTGGTCGCGGAGTATTGGGTTGCTTCGGCTCCCTGTTTTGTATGCGTGTCAGTCGTACGGCTTGGGCTCAGGGCGACTCGGTATGGTTTTACACGCATTGCATCGTACTGCACGGGTCGGAGTTCGCGGGTACGTATCTGTCGGGTTCATTCCTGGTGCGTGTCGGTCGGTTCGATTCGCGTAGTTTTCCGTCCGGATAGCTGGTTTCCGTGCGGTTCGGTCGTTCGGCTTGTGTTCCGTACGAGTCGGTCGTAATACACATGCATTGCATCATACTACGCGGATCGGGCAGCGCCGGTACGTGGCGGTCGGACTACATTCCCGTACCGAGTCGGTCGGTATGTTTTCCGGCCAGAATCGGAATCGGCCCCTCAGTGTGGAGTATGCAACAAATATTACCTTTCCATACCAAATTAAAAATCTAATAGCCCTGGCCTATGTGCCAGTGACAGATGTGGCTGAGCATTATAACATTTTAATTGAAAGTCCATTTTACCAACAAAATGAACAAAAATTATATCCCCTTCTAGATTATTTTGAGGATACCTGGGTGGGGACATTACACAGATCAGGCCATAGACGTCAACCTAAATTCCAAATTCCTTTGTGGAATGTGTATCTAACTACACTTAACCAAGAAGCTAAAACAAACAACGCAGTTGAGGGTTGGCATAATGCCTTCCTATCTTCTACAGGACGAAGCACTCCTACCCTACATAAACTATTACTTGCCATACAAAAAGAACAAAGCTTCCAAGAACTGAGAATGCAACAATCTGTCATCCAATTAAAACCAAAACTATCTAGACAAACTAGTCAAATGTATCAGTATCTCCAACAGCAAGTTCAGCTGTACCCTTCCACAAGAGGCCTTGAGTACTTAAATATGATAGCTAAAACTCTACTCTAAAACATGTAAACAATTTAAATTTACCATTCTCAACAAACAATTATTAGAATAAAAACAGTGCATTCTTTTAAATCGAAAAATTAATTCTTTTGTGTAATATATGTTATTAATTTATAAAAACATATATATAGACAAATTAATTAAACAGCAAAGCAACTAAACAACTACAGTATTTAAAATAATATAATTTCCCTCCAACAATTAAAATATTTAAAAACACTTACCTTTCCCGCTGCTCTAATACGAAAATATAACAAAACAATAGGCGAGCAAGGGAAATATGGGGTGCGTCCGTATCCCCGGTATATTGATAAGCTAAACAAGGAAGGACGAACCCTCTGTGTTGATGTGATACAATCACTAGTCTGGTTGGTACATGGACCCACTAGGTTTGTTTAAAAGACCCCTCACACACCAACCTAGTTGGTGTCATGCTTCATCATTGGGGTCCCAACCGGGTGGCCGAATGCCGCCCGGTTGTGCTACGACGCCTGATTACAGCGGAGCTGGTTTGGTGTGAGTATGTGATGTGATGTGATGTGAAATTAATTTAAAAATATCTCTGAGAATCCTTGCCTGTAAACTTTATTGGTGGCGGCTCAGGATATGGTTAAAATAAGTGTAGTGCAACTAAAATGGGAGGTTATTATCTCTAGTTGGCTATGTGAATGGTCTACATGTTTCAGCCCGCAATAGGGATTGTGAGGGGCTTTCTTCAGGACCGGGTGGTGAAAAAGTGAATGGCAAAGTGAGTATTGCCACGTGAGAAAATAAGAAAGTACCTACACACGCACTAAGGTGTGTGGACTGAGTGTCAACGTACTTACGGACACTGAAAAAGACCTGTGGGAGAAAAGAAGACAACACAGAACATGTATATACATTATTGTTAAGCAACATAAAATGCAACCTTACGTCGGTGCTATGGTCTAGCACAATGACCGATCCTGTGATTGTACGTATTATCTAGACAAGGTGGGGCATGCTGCATGCGAAAAGTGACAAGCATCCTATGATGATCGCCCCTGTCTTATAGATGCTATGAAGCTGAAGAGCTTCAAGTGAGATCCAAGTGGTTATGTTGCTCAGGGTGGTGAGCAAAACATGGTTTGTCGCAGGTCACCACCCTTTAACTACTGGTGAGCTGGTAGGGGCCACCGTGATTGGTGGTCACGTGGCGCACTGTGCGGATCGTATCCACAATAGTGGTAGTGCCTGGCGAGAGCGTTTGGCATAAGTGATCATGCGGCGCGCCTGGTGAGAGCGTTGGCACAAGTGAACATGCGGCGCGCTGAAACGGTAATAAAAACATTTAAAACAAGCAGAGAGCTTCTGTTAGCAACGCTGTTTATAAAAGCATAATTACACTATGTGTGAAATTTGGCAGCCGATCGGGACTCGGGAGGGGTCGCATCCGATGACAGAATCTGGGGAAAAGTGAAGTTTAAAATGAGCACGGAAAGTCAAATGTGCTCGGGTCCTGCTGTGGGAAAGAAAGCAGTGCAACCTTACTTGGTTTAGAGATGGAACCCGTCTGAGAACCTAATGTGGTATCCCGTCGTCCCGGTTGGTGTGGAGCGCGGGGAAGAAGGTGCTTTTAAGCCTGTGTCCCCTCCTGGATACGTGCCTGTATGCTCGTAGGGAAGCAGGGAGGGGTGGTGTTGCCGTGCGCAGTCGCTCGGCTGCATCTTGGAGCCCTGAGTGCGGCGGAGAGCTGCGCATGCGTGCGCATGCGCTGTGTTGCTGTGTAGGGTTGGAAAAAATCGGCCATCTTGAAATGGTCCGAAATGGAGCAAGAAGACTGCTTGCATTGGAAGCAGTGTGGGACTGTAAGTAGCCGTGGTACTCTGTGCTGAGAACCTTCGGCGAAGAATGATGCATAGTTAATAGGAACGGCCCGGTGTGGGGAGATGGACTGGTGGTGTGCACTCAAAGCAATGCAAAAATGAATATAAAAATAATAAAAAAAATAAAATAAAAAAAAAATGAAAATGAAGGGATGGCGGTACACGGCTAGGTGTGCAGGGGGCCCAGAGTGAGGGCACTGAAATAGAATCATAAGCGGGAAAAAGGTGTTTCCCGGGTGCCTACTCTATGGAGGTTCCATCTCTATTGGAGCTCAGATACAGATGGGGTGCTCAGGGGATGATATGGTGGAATAAACAGTGTTTATGTTCTCCTGAGACTGTTCCAAGGAATGTTGTCGTTAAGGCCAGTTTTGTGGCTGGACAAGCGATAGATCCATCTTTGCTCCTTCTCAAGGAGGCGGCTCTGAATATTTGGTAAATTTGGGTCCAGTGCTTCTATAAAGACCCAGCACATATCATTGGACGTGTGTAACCCTGGGCAAAGCACTACGCTACGCTCGCATAGTTTGCGAAGTTTGCGCTACTTCGCACAACGCGAATTGCACGTAGCACAGTGCAAACACGCGTAGCGTAGCGTAGCGGTCATTTTTGCTTGCTCGCGGTCCTCAACGTCAAGTTGGCGACCGCGAGCAAGCAAATGACATCCCGGCGAGACTTTTTCTCGTTCGCGATCAGCAACATCAAGTTGCCGATCGCGGCGTGAAAATAAACCTCCCGGCGAGATTCTCAACGCGGGAGGTCAGGTTTCTCATTGCGAGTGGTCGCGTATGCTCGCGACCGCTCACGATGAGAAACTACCAGTCAGCGTTGAGAAGCTGCCGCTCGAGTAAAAATCTACTCGAGCGGCAGTAAAGACAGCTTGCACTGTGCAAGATGCCGTTTTCAATGATTGCACAGTGCGGACAAGCATCCGGCACTGTGCAATCATTGCGAACAGTGCACTACGCAGTTCGCGTAGTGCTACGCGTAGCTCGCGTAGTGCGAACTGCACTTTGCGTAGCTTCGCGTAGCGCTACTTCGCGAACTACGCCCAGGCTTAGTCGTGTGGCCCACTTCGAGGAAGTGGTTCGTCATGCGGGTTGTGTTTTTCTTACAGCGTATGGTGCTGCGGTGTTCACAGATCCTTGTCTTGATCTTGCGGTTGGTCATGCCAATATAGATGAGATTACAGGGGCAGACAATGCGGTAGACCACGTGTTCTGTGTTGCAGTTCGTATGTTGTCTCAGTTGCCATGTTTTCCCTGGTTCCAGACTGAGGCTTTTGGTGGTTTCGGTGATATGACACACGCTACAGTTGCCACAGGGAAAATGGCCCACCACGCCCGGGAGCCCCCAGGCATTGAGGACAGTGTGGGCTGGCCTCTGTTGTGGTTTTGGTCGGGTGGCAACGATTGCGTCTTCGATGGAACGGGCTCTCTTGTTGGAGAGGAGAGGAAGTTCCCAATCAAGATTGCCTGTCTTCAGTATTTTCCAATTGTTGCGAATAATTTGTGAGACTTTATGAGAGACAGCATTGTATGTGGTCACACATGTAAGTGGCGACTGTGTTGGTTCTCGTGCTGGTGTCTCAATCAGTCCCTCACGGTTCTGATTCCTGGCCCTCTTGTTGGCTTTGTCTGTGATCCATTTGGGGTAGCCCCGCTGTCGCAGTTTATCATTTAGATCTCTGGCTTGGGATTTGTAGTCTCCTATTTCGCTGCAGTTTCTGCGGAGCCGAAGGTATTGGCCGTAGGGGAGATTCTCCCGCAGTGATCTGGGGTGGAAGCTCGTGAAGTGGAGAAGGGAATTGCGGGCAGTGGTTTTAAAATGTGTTTTGCTCTTTAGTCCCCCTCCTGCCGCTTCAATATCCAAGTCAAGGAATGTGGTCTTGTGTCTGTCAAAGCTGTGTGTGAAACGGAGGTTGGGGTCACATGAGTTAAGCCATTCGCAGAATGTTGTGAGTGAATCGTTGTTTCCTTCCCAAATCAGTAAGATATCGTCGATATAGCGTTTGTAAAATCTGATTTGGGGAAATCGTGTCTGGTGGTTGTTAAGTAGGTATTTGGTCTCAAAGTCATATACATAAAGGCCGGCCACGCTGGGGGCAAAAACGCTCCCCATGGATGTTCCGTACTTCTGTAGGAAGAGCCGGCCTTCAAACTCAAAGAAGTTCTCTTTAAGAGCACGTGTGGCACATTCAAGAACAAATGTTTTGGAGGTTTGATGTTGCCAATTGGTGTTGTTGATGGCAGATTTCAGTACCTGTAGGGTATCATCTTGCGGGAGACTGGTATACAGGCTCTCGACGTCAAGACTAACCAGGAAAGAGGTGTCTGGATTGTAAGACAAGGAATTAATGAGGCCAAGTAGGTCTTTGGTGTCTTTGAGGTAAGTGCTGGTGCTTTGAACCAATGGTTGCAGGAAATAGTCACAATAGCGTGAGAGTGGTTCTAGCAGGGATCCTATGCCCGAAACTATTGAGCGTCCAGGCGGAGGTATTTTGTTTTTGTGCGTTTTTGGCACAATCTAGAAATATGGTATTTTGCCCGGCGTGGTAGTTAGAAATTTGGCCTCACTCTTAGTGATAAGGCCTGTAGTCTCGGCATCTTCCACAAGAGTGTGGATGCGTGTTTTTAGGTCTTCACTAGGATCATGTGTGAGACTTTCATAGTTCTTGGTATCGTTCAGTAGTCGATGACATTCTTGTCGGTAGTCTTCTTTATTCAGAATGACGGTCCCACCACCTTTGTCAGCTGGTTTTATTACGATTTCAGTATTTGTCTTCAGTGATTGTAGGGCTTGGCGTTCTGTGTTGCTCGTGTCCTGGTAGACGTTAGTATCCTTCAGTGCTTCGATCTCTTTGAATACAGTTTGTTCATAGACAAGTATCTCTGGTGGTATAGTGCTAGGTGGTGGGATGAAGCTCGACTTAACTCTGAAGGAGGTGTCTCCCTGTGGTTCTGTTGCGGATGGAGAAGAGTTTTCGAAGAAAGCTTTTAGCTTGAGCTTACGAAAAAACTCTGCTAGTTCGCAGTGCAACATGAATTTGTCAAGTCTTGCTGTAGGTGCGTAGCCAAGTCCTTTCTCTAGAACTGCCTGCTCTGCTGAGGTGAGGGCATGTGTGGATAGATTGGTTACCAGGCTCATCGCATGCTCGGGCCTGGCTGCTGGCCTAGAGTTTTGCTCCTCGTCTGGGCTCCTTGTTGTGGATCGTCTTCCCAGTGAACCTGGTTCCCTCTGCGTCTCCTTCCGCGTCCTCGTGGGCCTCTTCCTAAAAAAGGTTGCCGTTGGTTTTGGTTCATGTATGGCGGTGGTGGTCCAAAAGGCGGATTCCAACCATATCCAAATTGTGGATGCATCTGGGGATACATGGGGGGGGTATTGCATGTTGGGTCCTGGTAATCCTTGGGCCCATGGTTGTTGCCAGCCTATGTTGCCTCCCCTTCCTTGTTGTCGTCTCCGATAGCTGCCCGTGCTAGAGCTGCTTCTGCCTGATGAGTCATCATCAGAGGATGCGCCTGATGTGTCTGGTTTTTTGGGGGGTTGGTAGTCAGCATCTGCATATGGGTAGGTCTTTGTGTAGGAGAATTTCTTAAGATCTTTCTGGAATTTGTTTATCTTGGATTGCGTGAGGCCCTCCTTATATTCGTTTATTTCCTTGTTGGTTTCATCAAGTTTTTTCTTGAACGAGGTAAGTGTTGCTTTGAAGTGAGCCTCAGTTGCTTGGATCTCGATGAGAAAGGCTGCAGAGAGACGTTTGGCTGTTTGGATGATTAAGATGATCCAGTCACGTGTGCATCGCCATGCTATTTGGGCCCAATCTTTTTGGAAGGTGGCGTCATCTAGAAAGATTTGCGGGGCATTCGTGACAATAAGTCCTCTGGGTGCTGTGTTGTTTCTAAGATACTCAGTCAGGATGATGCCATGGAGTATTGTCCTAATGCGGTTTCGCTTTTTTCATTAAGGCTCTCCCAGTCGGCAGTTTGTGCAATGGAAGTTGCCATGTTGAAGTCTGCTAATAAGGGGGTTGTCTAGAATATTGTTGACATCGTCCAATGTGAACCCCAGGCCCTGGTTTTCTGCCATAGTGTATTTGCGTGCTATTCGGATGTTGTTGTTAAAAGAACGGAAGAATGTCAGCTCTCACAGCTGTGCGCTGAGTATATACAACAAAACAATGGGAGAGCAAGGGAAATATGGGGTGCGTCCGTATCCCCGGTATATTGATAAGCTAAACAAGGAAGGACAAACCCTCTGTGTGGATGTGATACAATCACTAGTCTGGTTGGTACATGGACCCACTAGGTTTGTTTAAAAGACCCATCACACACCAACCTAGTTGGTGTCATGCTTCATCATTGGGGTCCCAACCGGGTGGCCGAAGGCCGCCCGGTTATGCTACGACGCCTGATTACAGCGGAGCTGGTTTGGTGTGAGTATGTGATGTGATGTGAAATTAATTTAAAAATATCTCTGAGAATCCTTGCCTGTAAACTTTATTGGTGGCGGCTCAGGATATGGTTAAAATAAGTGTAGTGCAACTAAAATGGGAGGTTATTATCCCTAGTTGGCTATGTGAATGGTCTACATGTTTCAGCCCACAATAGGGATTGTGAGGGGCTTTCTTCAAGACCGGGTGGTGAAAAAGTGATTGGCAAAGTGAGTATTGCCACGTGAGAAAATAAGAAAGTACCTACACACGCACTAAGGTGTGTGGACTGAGTGTCAACGTACTTACGGACACTGAAAAAGACCTGTGGGGGAAAAGAAGACAACACAGAACATGTATATACATTATTGTTAAGCAACATAAAATGCAACCTTACGTCGGTGCTATGGTCTAGCACAATGTCCGACCCTGTGATTGTACGTATTATCTAGACAAGGTGGGGCATGCTGCATGCGAAAAGTGACAAGCAGCCTATGATGATCGCCCCTGTCTCATAGATGCTATGAAGCTGAAGAGCTTCAAGTGAGATCCAAGTGGTTATGTTGCTCAGGGTGGTGAGCAAAACATGGTTTGTCGCAGGTCACCACCCTTTAACTACTGGTGAGCTGGTAGGGGCCACCGTGATTGGTGGTCACGTGGCGCACTGTGCGGATCGTATCCACAATAGTGGTAGTGCCTGGCGAGAGCGTTTGGCATAAGTGATCATGCGGCGCGCCTGGCGAGAGCGTTGGCACAAGTGATCATGCGGGGCTACCCCAAATGGATCACAGACAAAGCCAACAAGAGGGCCAGGAATCAGAACCGTGAGGGACTGATTGAGACACCAGCACGAGAACCAACACAGACGCCACTTACATGTGTGACCACATACAATGCTGTCTCTCATAAAGTCTCACAAATTATTCGCAACAACTGGAAAATACTGAAGACAGGCAATCTTGATTGGGAACTTCCTCTCCTCTCCAACAAGAGAGCCCGTTCCATCAAAGACGCGATCGTTGCCACCCGACCAAAACCACAACAGAGGCCAGCCCACACTGTCCTCAATGCCTGGGGGCTCCCGGGCGTGGTGGGCCATTTTCCCTGTGGCAACTGTAGCATGTGTCATATCACCGAAACCACCAAAAGCCTCAGTCTGGAACCAGGGAAAACATGGCAACTGAGACAACATACGAACTGCAACACAGAACACGTGGTCTACCGCATTGTCTGCCCCTGTAATCTCATCTATATTGGCATGACCAACCGCAAGATCAAGACAAGGATCTGTGAACACCGCAGCACCATACGCTGTAAGAAAAACACAACCCGCATGACGAACCACTTCCTCGAAGTGGGCCACACGACCAATGATATGCGCTGGGTCATTATAGAAGCACTGGACCCAAATTTACCAAATATTCAGAGCCGCCTCCTTGAGAAGGAGCAAAGATGGATCTATCGCTTGTCCAGCCACAAAACTGGCCTTAACGACAACATTCCTTGGAACAGTCTCAGGAGAACATAAACACTGTTTATTCCACCATATCATCCCCTGAGCACCCCATCTGTATCTGAGCTCCAATAGAGATGGAACCTCCATAGAGTAGGCACCCGGGAAACACCTTTTTCCCGCTTATAATTCTATTTCAGTGCCCTCACTCTGGGCCCCCTGCACACCTAGCCGTGTACCGCCATCCCTTCATTTTCATTTTCATTTTTTTTATTTTATTTTTTTATTTTATTTTTTTTATTATTTTTATATTCATTTTTGCATTGCTTTGAGTGCACACCACCAGTCCATCTCCCCACACTGGGCCGTTCCTATTAACTATGCATCATTCTTCACCGAAGGTTCTCAGCACAGAGTACCACGGCTACTTACAGTCCCACACTGCTTCCAATGCAAGCAGTCTTCTTGCTCCATTTCGGACCGTTTCAAGATGGCCGATTTTTTCCAACCCTACACAGCAACACAGCGCATGCTCACGCATGTGCAGCTCTCCGCCACACTCAGGGCTCCAAGATGCAGCCGAGCGACTGCGCACGGCAGAACCACCCCTCCCTGCTTCCCTACGAGCATACAGGCACGTATCCAGGAGGGGACACAGGCTTAAAAGCACCTTCTTCCCCGCGCTCCACACCAGCCGGGACGACGGGATACCACATTAGGTTCTCAGACGGGTTCCATCTCTAAACCAAGTAGAGGTTGCGCTGCTTTCTTTCCCACAGCAGGACCCAAGCACATTTGACTTTCCGTGCTCATTTTAAACTTCACTTTTCCCCAGATTCTGTCATCGGATGTGACCCCTCCCGAGTCCCGATCGGCTGCCAAATTTCACACATAGTGTAATTATGCTTTTATAAACAGCGTTGCTAACAGAAGCTCTCTGCTTGTTTTAAATGTTTTTATTACCGTTTCAGTGCGCCGCATGATCACTTGTGCCAACGCTCTCGCCAGGCACCCTGCATGATCACTTATGCCAAACGCTCTCACCAGGCACTACCACTATTGTGGATACGATCCGCACAGTGCGCCACGTGACCACCAATCACGGTGGCCCCTACCAGCTCACCAGTAGTTAAAGGGTGGTGACCTGCGACAAACCATGTTTTGCTCACCACCCTGAGCAACATAACCACTTGGATCTCACTTGAAGCTCTTCAGCTTCATAGCATCTATAAGACAGGGGCGATCATCATAGGCTGCTTGTCACTTTTCGCATGCAGCATGCCCCACCTTGTCTAGATAATACGTACAATCACAGGGTCGGTCATTGTGCTAGACCATAGCACCGACGTAAGGTTGCATTTTATGTTGCTTAACAATAATGTATATACATGTTCTGTGTTGTCTTCTTTTCTCCCACAGGTTCAGTTCAGTTCAGAAAAGCTTTATTCGGTTATAAAAAAAACAACCATAAAAGCGAATGTACATACACATTTATATAATGACATCCATTTTCTAAAGGAAGTTTACTTTAATATAATTCAAGAATACAAAAAAAATGTAATTCCATTAAAATACTTTAAAAAACCATGCTTTTCCGTACATAAATTGACTTTAAAATGAACATTGCTACAGAAAAACAAATATCCGGCTCTTTAAGTGTAAACATTAAACTCATAGCTGCATTAAAAGTTGTAACATTATATTTCTTGAACAATGGTTTTAAATATACAAATCTAAAATTAGAATACAATTCACAAAAAAGTAGAAAGTGCGGAGTGCTTTGCTTTGTGCGATTGTCACACGGGCATGGAGTGGCTGGGTACTGTTTCATTTCTGGAAATGCCACTAAATGGTGTACAAGGCCCAGTCTCATCCTTGTCAATATAAATCGATGGGACGATCTTGTTACTAGTGTCAAATAACTTTGATACCCAAAGGTGTCTATATGCAGTTGGTATTGCTGGTAGGTGGATTGTAACTCCACTTGTCTCAACCTATCCTCCTTGCTTTGTGCCAAAAATATATACCTCATCTCTTGTTTGGAAAAATCTAAGACCTCCATTGGGTTATCCAGGGTTCTTATCTTAAATAGTTCACTAGTGGTGTTTACTATATATTTTATCCAAGGGATCTTAAGACAGTTATCCAATCGCATACAGTCCTTGATTATTATTTGTGTAAACAGGGTTTCTTCTTTCGCCCAGATTGACCTCCAAAACAAAAGAGGTCTTAATGCAATCAGATCTGTCAAATATTCAATTCCTGTTTCCCGATGAACCAACTCTGTAGAAGCTGATTTAGGGAGGCATAATAATTTTTTAAGAAGATATTTTCCTCTGTTTTTAAATCTGGACAAGGGTAATTACCCCATAGTCCTGCTCCATATAATGCAATGGAGGCACATCGAGCTTTATAAATATCAATCATATCTTTAATGCGTCGGTCTCCTAATTTGGCAGCAAATCTAAAAACCCCATATATACTTTTGGTCATTTTCATTTGTACATTAGTTATTTCAGATGACCACTTACCATTAGCAGAAAAGGATATCCCTAGGTAACAAAAGGTATCAACTTGTTCCACTCTTGTTTCCTCTATAAATTTTTTTTATTTTATTAGGTTTTTTCCCACAGACCATAATATATGTTTTGGCTTTATTTATTAACATCTTTCTCCCCTTAATAAAATCAGTAAACCCATTCAGTAATCGTTGTAGGCCTAGCGGAGTCCGAGATAGGAGCACCGCATCGTCTGCATAAAGCAGTACTGGTATATTCTGTCTATCTACTTGTGGAGCATCCGCCGGTATTAGTTTAAGGATTGTGTCTACTTCATTAATAAATAGAATAAAAAGTAATGGCGCTAAGACACAGCCTTGGCGGATCCCGCGTTTGACCTTAAAATTCGGGGTACAAGCACCTTGATGACCATACCGAACTCTACTTGATAATTTTTCATACAGTCTAGCAAGAAAGTAGATAATAGACTCCGGGGCCCCTAGGTTGAGTAAAACTGGCCATAACAAAGTATGATCCACAAGGTCAAAAGCGCTGCTCAAATCAGCAAAACATAAGTAAAGTCCCCCTTGTTTTGCTCGTGTATATTTTCCAATTAAAAGTTCCAAATTAAGACACTGTTCCAACGTACCCAGCCCCTTTCTAAAACCATACTGTGATTTAGCTAAAATATCGTTTTCCCTGACCCATTCGTCCAATCTTACCAGAAGAACCCTACTCATAACCTTCACTGAAGAATCCAGTAGGGAGATCGGTCGGTAATTTCTAGCATCCGATTTGTCTCCTTTTTTGTAAACTGGAATTATAACAGATTGACCCCACGACCTCGGGGGGCCTTCTGTTACTGCTGCATTAAAAACTCTCGTGAGTATCGGACCCCATAATTTTGGTACTGATTTATAAACATCTATGGGTACCCCATCCGGGCCTGGTGCTTTGCCCCCTTTACGACCTCTAATGCCTAACTCTACCTCGCTAAGTGTGATATTTAGCCGGATAGTAGGCCATTTTGCATAATCTGTGGGCCCGTCTAGCGGTTCGTTACATGGATTAAAAATATTAGAAAAGTGTGTCACCCATTCTTCACAACTTACATGGCAAAAAGTTTCTGGGTACGAATCATCTTTCAGGAACGTTGAATTAACAGTATCCCAAAATAACTTATTGTTGGATGTCGCAGCTGCCATAGAAAGGTTCCCCCAGGCTTCCTCTTGTAATTCCTTCCTCCTTAATTTTAATGCTATTTTATAGTCCAATCTTAAATTCTTCACTAACACTTTGTCCCTTGGTCTATTAGTGAGTGCTACTTTTAGCATATTCAGTGAGTTAGTACAAGAATGGTTAAACCAGCCCATCTTCTGCTTTTGTGTCCCCTTTACCTGGATGGTAAAACACTTATCAATAAAAACATTAATTCTACAAAAATTAGTTAACATCAATGTTGGTTCCACCTCAACTGCAAGACTATCGGATATCTCCTTATCACATCCTAGGATAATCTTTTTTAAATAGTGTTAGAATTCGAACCTTTCCATCTAATCCTTGTACCATTAGGTCTACACAATGCAATATTATCAACAGCAGTTTGATCGGTTACAATTTTTTACCCCACACATTCAAAAACATTGTGATACAATTATGATCACTAAGTAAAAGTTCAACTATAGAGGGAGTAGAACATAAGTGTAGAATATTTGCCGATACTAAGATGTGGTCAATAGTAGTGTTAGCATTTCTTCCAATAAAAGTAGGTATCCTATCTCCATTCTCATTTTGCCCACTCTGCATCACTTCAAGGTCATACTTCACCATGACCTGGTTTAGGGTGGTACCATAAATGTTGTGAGGGAAGTGTAAAAGATCATCCCCTACATCATTCCTATACCCACAGACTTTTGTCATAGACTGAGCGCAGGTTGAAATATTAAAATCCCCAAGCCATAGAATAGCAAAATTAACATTTACAGTTGTGACCAGCTTCTCTATTTCTTTTTCTATGTCAGTAATTACAATGTGTCGTGATGAGTCAAATAAATTATTATAAAAATTAATCAATAAAACATCCCGATCATCATTGTGGTGCAACCATAATAGCTGGGAATAAGAATCCACATTAATAACCTTTTTTACTACCACCGGTAATTTGTTTGACAGAAGTATTAACAATCCACCTTTTGCTCTTCCGGCCATTGAGGGTTTAGCCAATAAGTTATAAGAAGTGAACCCTTCAATGTAAATGGGGGCAGTACTCCAAGTTTCTTGAAGGCAGAGAATGTCTAGTTTGCTAACAAAATCCGACCAACCCAGTGTATACAACTTATTTCCCAAACCAGCTATGTTCCATGTGGCAATTGTATAACCCCTCTCTGTTGGGTTCTCCCCGCCATTAGTGGATCGTTCATTTATATACATATCAGAGTCGCCCTCAATATTAATTAGATTTGAGGGTAACAAGTTTATAGCTGATTCCATAAAATGCCCTTTATTTTCATCTGGGAGGATCCCTTGTGTAGCTACATTTTCTGTATATATTGTACAACACTCATGCAATCCAATACCCTCAAGGCACGCCATTGACATAGTTAAATTAGATGTTGAGGGTGTTAACTCACTTTCTAATTTGGATCCTACCCCCATTGGGTCCTTTCCTTGCTGACCCTTCTGTCTTTCCTCCCCACACCACCTCATCCCTATTGTTTGTCAATCATTAGCATCCAGGGAGCTAAGTGGTAAAAATCTGTTAAAAGTGGGTAAAGCCCACTGTGAATATGCCGGCCTTGCTGGATATACTTTCCAGTGCTCCTCATCTCTTACTCTAATATATGCCGGACTTAAGTGGCTATAAAAAAACCTAATGGTAGCAGCGATATACCAGGATCGTTGAGGTTGTTAGGGACCCCTCTCTCTAAGGAAGTCCTAGCCCAATCCGGTTTTCTAAAATTAATAATAATACAGTCTCCCTGTAATAACTTTCTTTGGGATCCAATCCAATTTACCCGCCGGGTTAGGAGAATCTGTTCCGCTTTTTCCACGGGGTACCCACAGTGCTTACCTAACCAATTAATGACTTTATTTTTTAAAGCTTGGTCCGTCTCTTTTGGCCTAGCTCTAGTTGAGGTACATTTACCATAACTGCAACATATGGGCAACACTCTGGAGGTAGATTAATAGGTATTTCTGATCTTCCACTTCTTTCCCTATTCCCTTTTAGTTCTTCTGGGGTCTTAATCTGCTCTACTCCATCTAATCTTTCTCCTCTTTTGGTGCATGATTGATTACTCCTATTCACTATCTTCCTTGAGCCCGTTTGTGGCTGGTCATCATTTGAATTAGACACAGCCTCATTACTTCCTTCATTACAGTTCCCAGCTGGTAATTTGGGGCACATTATACCCTGTTCATCTTGATTTAATGTGCCCCCTTGGGCATCATTTATGTTCACCCTTTGGTTATTACTGATTTGAGTTATTAGGTCACTAAGTCTAGTGACCTCTCCATTAAGGTGATCTATTTTATCAAGAAGAGGTCTAATACAGGCCTCTATTTTTTGGTTAAGCTGGATAACTATATGGTCCATTTGCTCTTTTAGTAGGGGTTGTGGATCAGCACAGATTCCTTGTGTCTTAGCCATTGTATTTCTTACGTGTCCCTTTTTGCTTATGTTAGAAATCGCTACTTTTGCCTGGCTAGTTCTGCATCCCCTTTTCCTTTTCGGGACGGCGAGCCAATTGGTGAATTTTGCCGCTGTCCACTAGGTACTAATACTAAATCTTTATCAAGGATTCCCACGTTCCCGTTTCCTCGGGGTTAGATGTTTGCTCAGTATTAAAAGTACCTTCAATTACGTGGATAGTCCCAGAATCATGCCCATCTATTTCCTCATTCACTGATCCTATACCTATTGAAAGGCGGCGTTCTGTCCTATCTATCTCATCGTTAATCACACTTACTGCCCGTACTAGGTAG
Source organism: Calotriton arnoldi (assembly GCA_963921515.1). Lineage (NCBI taxonomy): Eukaryota > Metazoa > Chordata > Amphibia > Caudata > Salamandridae > Calotriton > Calotriton arnoldi. The sequence goes on along the minus strand of CAWUFW010020556.1, from coordinate 3,124 downwards.
GAATCAATGGTAATACATGGAGGATCAATCACGCTTTTATGATGTTTTTGTGGTTTACGTTTCGACATTGTAGTAGTAGATGATATAAATATGTTATTACAAAATACAAAATACAAATCTAAAAATGCTAAGTATGGTATATAAAACTTAGAATGGGGGCCGTAGCAAGAACAGAATAGTATCATTAAAAATCAGTAAAAATAAAGAATAAGATCACATGTATCACAGTACTAAATTTTAAAAATGGGCCTGAGTTTAAAAAGATAATTATACAGCCAAATTTCAAAGTGCTTGTGCAAAGTGCTTGTGCTTTGTGCAAAACCATAGAGAAAATGTCATATAAAGTGCACCAGGTGGAGCAGTAAAAAAATGCAGTATATAAGTAAGATATCACCATATAAAATTTAAAAAGAGTCCGGATATATCATAGAAATGTCAATAGGAAACACTACAGCCATATACCAGTTCACGGTGGGGTTCAACACAGGCCTGAATACTCACAGCCAGCCCTATAATGATCGCTCTATAAACGACTGCGTTCTCCCATACGGATTCTCAGGTACAATTGCCTCCGCGTAGATAATTCAAATACTTAGGACCAAGGGGATTGGCCCTGCCCTGCCTCTTCCTGGCAATGACGGGCAAGGACGGGCCCGCCCTTGGCCCGGGCTTCGCCCGGGCGCTGCCCGCGCGCGTCCCACGCTGCGGAAGGGCAGCAGCACTTTTGAAGGGGCTGGAGGCTGGAGGCGCTAACGTGACGCCGCTTCCCTGCGCCAGGCAGGGGCTAATGGGAAATGTAGGCCGTTCCCCTCACGGCAAGCGATGATGTTTCCCAAGCCGTTCCCCTCACAGCAAAACGAAGAACTCTCTGGCCGTTCCCCTCACGGCAGGTAACATGCGCCGATACGTACAATCACAGGGTCGGTCATTGTGCTAGACCATAGCACCGACGTAAGGTTGCATTTTATGTTGCTTAACAATAATGTATATACATGTTCTGTGTTGTCTTCTTTTCTCCCACAGGTCTTTTTCAGTGTCCGTAAGTACGTTGACACTCAGTCCACACACCTTAGTGCGTGTGTAGGTACTTTCTTATTTTCTCACGTGGCAATACTCACTTTGCCACTCACTTTTTCACCACCCGGTCCTGAAGAAAGCCCCTCACAATCCCTATTGCGGGCTGAAACATGTAGACCATTCACATAGCCAACTAGGGATAATAACCTCCCATTTTAGTTGCACTACACTTATTTTAACCATATCCTGAGCCGCCACCAATAAAGTTTACAGGCAAGGATTCTCAGAGATATTTTTAAATTAATTTCACATCACATCACATACTCACACCAAACCAGCTCCGCTGTAATCAGGCATTGTAGCACAACCGGGCGGCATTCGGCCACCCGGTTGGGACCCCAATGGTGAAGCATGACACCAACTAGGTTGGTGTGTGAGGAGTCTTTTATACAAACCTAGTGGGTCCATGTACCAACCAGACTAGTGATTGTATCACTAATACTGAAAATGCCACATCTTCCAAAATAATCCAGGTAGTTCACAATCCATAGATATTAAAAATAAACCCAAATAAAATGTAAAAATACAACTGTGTCAAAAACTTAATCCTCCAGGTAAAAATCAACAATCCAGTAACCATAAAAAACAGAAAAATCGTATAAAATTGAGAACCACTCCATGAAAACCGAATAATAAAGGAGGTGTAAAATTTTTTGTTAATATAACTAATACACACTTCCTTTAAAAAAAACAAAACAGAATGTTCCATATTTCCAAATTTCTTCGTCAGTAAAACCTAAAAGAGAAAAACAAACATTCCCACCCACACAAATGTACACATAATACACTTTAAAACATCACTACAAACATGATTCACACAATATTAACGTAAAAACGACATAAATAGAAAAATACTAACTAGGCCGCAAATACGGAACACAACGTTAACAATTAATACCTAAATAAACCACTAAAAACACCATAACTTCTAAAACATAACTCCACGCACCCTAATTACAACATTACTACCTTCAAAACACACTTAAAATAGTTTAATATGAAAGAAAATTACTCTTACCTTCTCAGACACGAAGCAGCTCCCAACCGCGAGCTTCTTTCTTCCCAAATGACCCAAAACAACAACGAGCGGTTACTAAATTAAAGGCCCAAACAAACATGTCAACTATAAACATATTAAATAAATGACTAAGGGGCTCATTACGATGGCGGGCGGAAGCACAACCGCCGTGCTGGCGGATGCAAAACCACCAGTTACCGCCGGCACGCAGCAGTCCACACGCCCGCCCAATTACGATGCGAAAAGTAGGCCAAACACCGCCGGCAAGCCAGCAACACCGTCCGCCATCAAAGTGCGCCCGCACACGTAGCGGCGCAGCACAACTGACACACACCGTCCGACGAAACACGTCCCGCCCGGCGCATAAATTACGATGCCGCAAACAAACGGCTCCCACGGCAAAGAGACACCGCACGTGAAAGAGAGGCGGAAACACGGACGCAGAGCACGGACAACGAAGAAGCGGCACCCCGGGCATGAATCCAGCACTGCAGGCCCTTCCCATGCTTCTGCTGATGCACCACCAAGGACGCAACGTACCGCGGAGACGCAGGTAGGCACACACACAACAAGTGCACGCAAACAGCGCACACAGTGCAAGGGCGGAAAAGCGGACAACCCCCACCAGCGCGTGCACACTACACATCCACCATCGCATCCACATATGACACACAGGCCAAATCCTAACATCGCAGAACACATGTGTACACACCACCTGGGACTAGGAACCAACCACCCCGTCACGGCCCCAAAGCGCTGATGACGCCGCCACACATGCGCACAACGCAGAGGCCAACCGCAGCGCCATGCATGCGTCGCACACAGACACAGGGACACAACCAAGCAGCACACACATCAGCCCCACCCCGAACGCACATGACACGTGACAGGCCGGCCACAGACATGTCCCCAACGCCCAATTCACGGACAACACCCAACGCCACACAAACGACGCACACATGTCAGTGAAGACACGCAACTGCAGGACACACCCCAGTGTAACAAACATGGCGTAGCACACAGCGGCGG